>VZTJ01005785.1:599356-629167 GCA_013397795.1 Orthonyx spaldingii | reverse complement strand
CCCCGCCCCGCCCCGCCGCCGCACGGGCTCTTCCCTGCCACCGTCTGCAGCCCGCACTCTGCCCCTCACAGCCTGCCTGGCCGTCCCTCGCAGCCGGGCCGCGACCTCCCCCCGCCCCGGTCTGTGTTTGTCCCTGCCCCGAGCTCAGCTGCTGTCGAGCCGTGGGCCGGCCCCGGAGCCGCTCCTGCCCCGGGGACATGGGTTGTGAGGGGCAGCCCCAACAGCGTCATCTGTGAAGCGGGGCCATGGGGGCCGCTCCCCTCGCCCCTCCGCCCGGGCCCCCCCGAGGTCGGCGGGCGCCCGGGCTCCAGCGGGAGCGGACCCGTCTAGGTTAGGGGGGAGCAGGTGACGGTCCTGCCCTTGCTGAGGTGCCGGCCTCGCCTCTTGCAGTTGCCTGGAGGTTCTTCTCGCTGACACGGGTTCTAACTGGGAGCGCAAGGGCGGAATAGACGGCTCCGAGCCGCAGGAGTGGGACAGAAGGGACTGCGAGGAAGATCTTCGCGCCTGCAGCGCTGCTGCCAAGAGTTAGAGAAACCTGACGCCTCTCCTCTCTCTTGTGGTCACCTGGAGAGGAGAGGTGAGTTGTCTTTTCCTCTTGCCGTGCTGTAGCAATGGAGAAATAGGCTAGCTTGCAAGGTGCAGAACTTTCTCAGGACAGCTTCAAGCCCCAGCTGGCTGCTTGGTTTGTTTTACTTGAGACTCAGCCCTGTGAAAAGGCCCACTGATGGAGAAAGAGATTAGCACCGTGTTAACTGCGCGGTTCTCTCTCCTTTGCTGCAGTGCCCACTTTCACCGCTGCCTCCTGCTCTGCCTGCTCCTGCTTTCAGCATGGTAAAGAAGAATACTATTCCTGACGGGTAAGTATCCCTCACACTAAGCAAGAGGCAGGAGCGGGCATTCCACAGAGAAGGGGCACTGACTGCCCCAGGCGCTTTCATGCCTCAAGCATCTTCACCACCTACAGACAGGTAAGGTAGGTATCTTCTCCAAGACAGGAACAGTCCAGCCATTCTTCCCCTAGGTGAGTATAACGCTCCAACCTGTCTGTGAACACTTCTCCTTCATCGGCCACACACAGTTCCTTCTTCCTTATCTTCTTACCCCCAAGTGTATGTTTGCTGGGGAAATGGGGGAGTAGTCCATGCTTCTGACTATTAGGAATGCTGGAAGAGTTGATAAGATGGGAGCAGGTGGTTGCATGCATAAGATCAAGGAATATTTTTGTGACTTCACATCCAGAAACATCACGCATTTTTGTTTCTAACAAGAGGACGACAGAAGTCTTCTATCAGCAGAAATAATCCCCGATTAACCCAAATGCAGTATACAGGCTTTCGGATGACTTGGTTGGGAGTGCATGTGTGGACCACAGAGTGACGTCATTTAAAACATAGTTCTTTTCTTCAGCTCTCATAAAGCACAAAAAAAGAAGTCCAAGTTAAAGGGTTTTAACCCATGTGTTACTGCTGACATCAGTACAAACTTTGTGGATAGGAAGGTATGCTGACATGTAAAGGCATACTGTAATGGGGCAATAACTTGCAGTTTATACATTTTTTGAGGAAAGAATTACATTATGCTGGTTTCAGGGGGAGTGTTAAGTAGGTTTATTAAGAGCATTCTTAGGAGGAGCAATAAGATACAAAAAGCGTGTTCCTGTAATATTTGTTGGTCTAAAAGCAATAAATAGAAACAAAAGATGAAGAGAATTTTAAAAATAAACCTTTTTTTCATAGCTGACAAATCTAGGATTAAAATTATAATAAAATTTAAGAAAAACTGTTTAAGCATGCCATTCTCTGAAAATTTCAGTTAAATGTTGGATAAAAGTGAGCTAAAGTGGGTTAGTTTTATGAGCAGTGATTCAGAAATCCAAAAAGAATTAACTCTCCTTGTTTTCTTCATACTTGGAAATTATTACTTAAACTTTGAGAACCAAGTGCTCATTTCTCCATTCTTATCTCTGCCCTTGCATTTGAACTAGAGAAGCTTTCAGGCTATGTGAATTTCTTAAGTAGGGAAGAATCAGTGAACTGTATTTTTGACTTCTGCGGTTGAAAACTAATACCTTTCAAGGAGAGAAACAGCTACTGTCAAGTATTTGGTTATAAAGTTAATATTACCTTCTGACAAAGTGCCTGATACTGAAGTGCTTTCAACTTCCCCAGATACTTACTTTTTATACTGCTAAGAAATCAAGTCAGACATCCACAGTAACGGGGGTTTGGCAGTAAGGAATTTTAAGGATTTGCCAGCCCCTCAATCTCATGCAGCAGGATATGGATGTTACCCTTGTGCTAGCACAGCGTGTTGTTCTTCACTGTCAATTCAGTAAGCCAGGAAAACATAGAAATGAACCCTGGAAAGGACTTAAGGAAACTAATTTGAATCTAGGTGATCCTGCACATGTAATTTACTGGCCCCAGAAATAGTTGTTGGCAGAAGTGAGGTTGTGGTACAGTGGAGCACAAGGACAAGTCCCGATGGTGCAGACTGTGGAAGTACATCTTCAATCACCATGTTGTAATAGCAATACTCTAAAAGTAGTTCTTTTGGTTTAATGGTACTACAAGAGATCAGGAAAGTGACACCACATGTAGGCATCTTTTAAGGTTCTCTTTCTGTTAGTGCCTCAATTCTTAACACTTTTAATCCAGATTTCATTATGGTAATTCAATTGATACAACCAATTGGAGTTAAGTTGGTAAGTGGGGATAGGGCAACTAAACAAGAAATGGTGAAATTTTTTTAGGACAAAGGGTAATCACTTTAAACTGGAAGAGGTTTACATTAGGTGTAAGGAAGAAATTTTTCACTGTAAGGATGGTGATGAGCAGGAATGGGTGCCCAGAGGAGTTCAGGGTGCCCTTCCCTGCGAATGTTTCCACGGCTGGGTTGGATATGTCTTTGAGCAACCTGATCTAGTGGAAGGGGTCCCTGCCTATGGCAGGAAAGTTGAAACTAGATGATGTTTAAGCCTTATTCCAACCCAAATAATTCTATGGTAAATAAAAGTGTTTCACCCTTTTCCCAGCAATGCATTGGGGCAGAGCTATGGTGTGCAAGTGTCCATTGAGTTTCAAACCTAGAAAGTAGTGCTGGTGAAGTAATTTTGTAGCGAAATGAGACATCCGTGTAAAAGAGGGATTCAGGTGACCTCTTGCACAGCAGTTTCCACATGGAGTCAAGTTCTGGTTCTTCAGAGTGTCTGAAATGGCTTTATCCATCAGTAGTTGTACACTATGATGCCTTAGTGGAGAACCAGACAGTCCAAGCTGCATAGAAAGCCATAAAATATGTTTTTACAGATTTCTACACATTTGTGCTCCAGCATTCAAAATCCTGCTGTGGGTATAGTTATGTAAACTCTGATTCAATTCTGAAGAGCATCTGCAGAAATGTCACTTTCTGGCATGTTTCCCTGGAATAGTATAAAAAAATACTGAGTGGCATCTTTTTGTTAGAAGGGCAAAGCTGAATTATTTTTCCTATGCACTATAAACATACTTCTTCAACTGATTTTTTTTTCCTGTCCAGACTTAAAGCATCAGCATTTTCATTTAGACAGGAATATTAAATACTGTGGCATAATGGATTGTGCATGTTCAATTGTGAGAGCAAGAGAAGGGTGACATTTTATTTGTAAAAGTGTTTTTTATCATCAGTTTTGAATCTGGTGTCTATAGAGGTATGGCAGTCACTTGGAAAATTAAGGCTGCATGTATATCATGCAGTATCAGTAGCCAAAAAAAAAGAAGAGGTTCCAAGTAGTATTTTCTAAATGATCTTGCTAGAGGTGACAGTATTTCAGTAGTTGTTAAAGTAGATCTTACTATGAATCAGTTCTAGACCAGAAAATGTTACTGGAAATTAAAGCTTCTATATGACCTTAACAGTAATGTTAAACTAAACTATGAAAAAATATATGTTCCACATCTGACTCTATTAAAAGTTTTAACCAAAGTAGATAAAATATGAAGCTGGATCTAATCCATAATCAGTTACTTCATGTCCAGCTTCTTTTTCATTCAAGCCTCTGTTAGCTCTTAGTCACTGATAATGGGATGATGATGATGATGCGAAGTTTTGTGATCACACATCTGACTCCTGCCTTTCTTACTTCCACTTATGTTCAGGCAGGATACAAATCACATGTCAGAAGTCTCCTTCATACTTGTTAAAATGCTTAGTTAAATCTTTGCTCCTGTAATTCCTGTTTATGTGACCACCTGCAGCTTGTCTTTGATCATTTCTGCCTTATACTTCTGTAAAGAGTTTGACTTATTTTACTCCAGGCCATCTTTAATTCCCAGCCATATTCCTTTGTTGACAATGGAACAAATCTGAATTTATTTCCTTAGCTCATCTTTGGTTAATTTCAGTCTGCTGGTTTTATTTTCAGTTCTGCAGCAGTATGCAGAAATTCCCTTTTTAAATACAATTTTAAAGATAACATGGAATGCATACCCTTTATATTTTTTATGAAAAGTGCCTTCTCATTTTCTACCATAGAGGTGTCAGCAGCTTTTGAGTTTCTTGCTGATTGTGCAGATTTTTTTTCTGGGTGGATTTAAATGGCTTTAAATACAAGAGAATAAAACCCCAAGTTTATTAAGGTCTGACAACAAACTGGGTAATCCTGGGGTATTGTTCTGTCAATCCCTTAATATGAAAAAACGTTCAGAATTTTTACGAAGCCTTTTTTACATTGCTAATTGAAGAAAATAAGTTTAAAACCCATTTTTGATCATCTCTTTTTTACTTCTAAATGCTCCTATCTACGATCATTATGGCTTATTTCCACTCATAGTTTTCCAAGATAAACCAGATTAAAACAGCACTGAATTTCTGATCTTAATTGATTCACATACAATTTACATCTCCTAAAGAGGAGTAAAGCACATAGTCTCAGATTTTTGTTTTCATATTTTACAGCAAGCATAAAGCTACCAGACTCCAAAGTTTACAAACTTGAAAATTCACTTAGGAAGACTTACCAAGTTATAACACTTCTATAATGCACGTTATTTACTTACAGATGACTGTTTCTGTTCCCTCATTGCAATTAGGAGATACAAAATCCTGCAGAAATTTAGAATTCAGTTAAAGGTTTTATTTGAAACAGGTCTCAGTGATCTCATCTCTAGCTTACCCTTACACCTTCTCACCTTGTATCTGTCTTCTACAGACCAGCTGTTTGCAACAGCCTTCCTAAGGATGAGTTGTTATTACTCCTTTGTTACTTTATTTATTGTCCATTAAACGAAGCACCTGGGTGTCTGCACTGTGAGTCTTGATCTGATCTTTGCCTCATGATGAAGATTACAGAGATAAGTTAGTGCTAAAGACCTGGCTATAGTAGATTGTTACACTTAGGTCACCATGCTTTGTGTTTCCCTTGTTAGTTCCAAGCATCTGTGAGTGGTGATGTTGTTATTTTTGTACTATGACAAATAATTATAGATACTTCATTGAGAATTTTTCCAGCCAACTTCTAGTTTTTATTATGGTCCGATACGGGAATTGTGAACAAAGCAAAGTACTCAGTGGTTAGAACATTTTAAAATTAAGTATTCGGTTTATTTCATAAATGCTGTGGTTTTATGAACATCAGAATGGAATCTAGAAGCTGTTGGATGCTCCCTTCAAAGGGAGAGATTAATTTAAGCATTAATTCAGAAAATTGCAACGGAATGTACACCACTGTTAAAGAAACTGGTGGAAATGGTTTGTATTTGAATAGTTGAGGTATTAGCAAAAAATGCAAAAAGCCTGTGTAGATTTTTAAGTCATCCAGCTGTACCTTGTTAGGTGGTAGAGATAATTTGCACTGGCAGAAGAAAAAGAAATAATAGTTCTAAATTTAGTAAGTTTCCTCTTTGGAGGTGAAAATGATCTGCTGATTAACTTGTTTTCCTCTTCAGATAATGCTTTTCATACTTTTTAAAAACTTTAAGTCTCTGAAATATTATCTATCCAGAGTTTTTTCAGTACAATGTAGAACTTGTGCATACCAGTTCTTTGTGGTTTTGGAATTACAAGCATTTTGAATGTTGTAACAAGGCTTCATATTGGTGATTTGTGCTAGGTTTTGGTGTAATGGGATATTCTCTGCATTTTTCA
Source organism: Orthonyx spaldingii (assembly GCA_013397795.1). NCBI lineage: Eukaryota > Metazoa > Chordata > Aves > Passeriformes > Orthonychidae > Orthonyx > Orthonyx spaldingii. The sequence continues at coordinate 623,044 of VZTJ01005785.1, read as the reverse complement.
AAATGTTGAGAGAAAATTCAATTAAGAGTATTTCTTTTAAAAAGAAGCATATTACGAAGGAGACAATTTTGGAAAATACAGATTTGTATTGTTAATGAGAGTAAACTTTGCATTTCATTGTCAGTTAAATGATTGATGTGTGCCTATAGCAACTTTTTTAAGGTGTTTGATTTAGTCAGGTTGAAAACCAACTACAACAACACATTTTTACTTGTTGAACCTTACACATCTGCTTTGCTTTATACTGCGGCTGCTTGTTTGTAAATGTTATCCTGCCATTTTGAGGAGAGGAATTTCTTGGAAGCTGAAGAAGAAGGAAGGAGAAAGACTCTTTTCAAATATCCTGGTGATAACTTTGAAGCGCTTCATGGAATAATTGCAGATTTGGGGACCTAATTATACTGTATGATATCAACAGTTTTTATGTGCTTTGTGCTGCGGGTGTCTTGTGTTGAATTATGTAACTTGAAAATACTTAAAAATTAATATTTCTTTGCTTACAGATGGCGGAGTTTGACACCAGTTGGACAGCCCATACCAGGAACGAGATTCATTGCATTCAAAGTACCTTTAAAAGGGGTATGTATAAAAGTAACTGCAAATTGGCTGTATTAGATAAACTGCAAAAGTAATGAAGAATAGCATGACTATACAAGCAAATTTCAAGAAAGTTTTGAAAAAACAATTTGTTCAGATTTAGCCCTTTCAGCCATCTGGCTTTTTAAAATAATATTCTATATTTTTTTCTTATTTTTCTTTATATTTGATGTTGCTCTTTTTATTTATCTTTAAAAAATAATCAAGCTTCTAAATCAATCAGCATAATTCATTTGATCACTTTTAAGTGGCCTAAATTCATACTCTTATTTAACATCTTTTCATGGCTGTTGTAAGAAAATCATATGGAAAGGGTTATGATATGAATAACAATCAAGGCAATGTAAGCCAAAGTATAATTTTATGGAAATTAAGCACTCATTGAAGGATACTAGCCACTGCAGAACTTCTAAACGTATAGATCCAAGTTGTCAATTCCATGAGCAAAAAGCTTCAGTGATCTGTTGGAATGTGGTATACCTAAAAAAGAAGTCTTCATAGATTTCTTCTATTAATTAAAAGTACTAATTAATGAATTAAAAAGTACTTTTATTACTATTTTCGTTAGAGCCTTACTAACATGAAGTGCCATCCTAAGCTATTAAATGCACTGAGTTAAGTCTTTAAATTCTTTGATTCTAAAATATGTGGAGGTTGTCTTGTAGAGACTGTTTAGTTCTTTAGTGCCTGTGCCTTTTTGGAGGCATAGGGCAAATTAGTGTTAATTTATGCAGAAGGGCAAATAGGACAAGTGCTGCATAAATTAACTTTTACAAGTCCTTGCTTTAGATACAGAGGAAATAAAAGTTTCTAAGCACCTTTAAAGTACTGTGGCTTGTCATAACAGTAGCAGTTAAAGGGAAATATTCTAAACTTTTGTCTACAGATTGTTCTCTAGTATTCATACACAAAAACTTTGGTTCTTTGAGTATATTAGTACCCATTATGTTTTCAGTTACCATTCAGTTCAGTTTTATTAGCAATGACTGAAGTGAAATGCTTGCAGGATTTTCTTCCTTCAGCTGCTTTTACAGTTTTAGGATGATGGTTTGTTTCCTTGGACAGCAAGGATCTCATACTTAACATTGGTCATGTTCTCCAAGAACATGAGGATGGATTGTACAGCAGTGGTGTGCCTTTCCACCCAGACTGCAAGTGAACAAATGGAGCTGTGAATATAAAATCCAATAGATTTATAATTGGCTTCTTTGCTCTTGTCCCAAGGACCACGCCACATCAGCATGTTACTCGTTTCCTGTCCTTCTGATCTCACTGGGGCGTAGATCTCTGTTTTGGGAAGCTGTCTTGGCGAGACATGAAGTCTGGTACCCAAGTGTACAAATCTGTAACATTTCTGTCCCTTCAGTTTGTTCAGTCTCAACTATGCAAGGCAGAGAAATGACAAGTCTGCCAGAGACCATATGCTTGAAGGTCATGGAGTTTGTGACAGAATACACATAAATGTGTAACTGGCTAGACTGTGATGCCCTCATAGAGGTGGTTAGTAAATCTGTCTGAAAATACTGAAGACCTGACTGGTTATAGTCTGTCAGGAGTCCTATTATTTATTAAATTGGTGGAACAGACCTCTTAAATATGCAGCAGTTTGCTTCTTTATTTCCTATTAGGAAATTGATGATTGGTGATTTCACTCAAAGGGAGAAAACATTTTCAGTATTTGAAGATGCAAGGGTTATTGTCTTAGAAGATATGCTGTTAGTAAAGATCATGTGTTTACTTGGAAGGATTTTCTGTCCTTCTTTTCACATCACCATTGTAATGCTAACAATAACATTGTAGTGTAGTTAAGAATTGGGCACGTTCTTTCCCATGCCATTAGGAGGATTTTTAGAATGGTTTCAGATTTCTCACATTCTCAAAGCCCTATAAAACACCTAAACTACCGAGTACTCAGCAGGAGTTTTTCAGAAAATTTCAACAGGCCTTTCAAAACATAGTCTTTCATAACACATTTAACTATCTCCTCAATCAAACAATCTGTTCAGAGATACCTTATTTTTGTAAATTACATTCCTCCTCAGTTTGTGTCATGTCACATAGTAAAATTGCTTTAATGTTCTACCACAGACCTTTTGCAGATTCACTTTTGTCACCTCAAAGTTCAGTTTCACATTCAACTAAGAGTTACTGCTGAGTAGCAGTGACTTAACTGGCTCATGTTCATTTTGTTTAAACTTCTACAACCTCCACTTTTTTCAGCAGTGCACTGGTGTCTGAAATATATAGGACTGAATACTTTATTACGTGCTTTCTACCCTCCTCCTTTTAGCTCAAGCTTCCTAATCATATAGCAGCTTTAATATGACTGCCCTGCTGTTTATTCTTTACTTCAGTTTCCTGTCTCTGTTTCCAGACTCGAGAAAAGTGCTTGCTAGCATTTTACATTATAATCTATACAGTCAAGGAATGATTAGTTACCCTATAGCATCTGTAGTCTAAGAAGTATTTGGTCTGTGGCTGCCTTCCTTTCTAATAGTTCTGAGTCCAGTCTGCTTGAATTTCTTGTTGACCAAGGAACTGACAGGTGGTTGAGGCTGCTGCATCTTTTGCCACTGTCTTTATTGGTTCTGGCTGAGCCTGTGTCAAAAGGCTCTCACAATGGACAAGTGCACTGTTCAGAGAAAATCCAGTCTTGAGTATATGAGGCATTTTCATACCTAAAGTGAAGAGCACATTTCAAAAAACACAGCTACAATAGGGTGAGTAAACATTTTTCTCACTGTTCGTCAAATGAAATGAATTATTCATTACCCACCAACACACAGGTTTCTTAGTCACGATATTTAGTGTTATTTAATATTTCCCAGTGCTAAATGACATGCAAGTACACTCTTTTCAAGAGATGAAGCAGGGGTAAAAATGTCTGCATCACATTTGTGGGAAGAAAGTTAAACCTTTAGAAATGAACTCTTGAATCACAACTTCTAATTTTTTATGTGAAATACACTTTTAGTTTTGAGTTACTGTGCAGGACAAAATTTGTTTGGGGGAAGTAGATCATAGTGTTTTGCTTTTTGGTGTGTTTAGTTACATAAAAATCAATATGGACATGCTGCATTTTTCAGAGTTTTTGTGTCTATCAAATTAGAGCCTATTTTAATAATGTTTGTTAACATTGTAAAAGCAGAAATGCTCACATTTTCTTGCATTTTCATTTGAATAGGAATACATACATTTTTGCTTTCTTTTTGGTTCCTCTTACCTATATAATACATGGATGTGGTTCTAATAATTAAACACTTCCTTTTAAATATCAATGTTTCCTAGTACTAATTAAAACAACTGAATATTACAAATGTCATGTTATTAGAACGTAAAAAGAAAATATTTCTTTTCTACTGTCTTTGTAGGCAATTAACCAGAGGCTTACACCAACCCAGAAATTTACACCAAAAGACTTAATTGCTGCAATGAAAGCCCTAAATGTGGAGCTTGGATTAATTATTGATTTAACATATACCACACGATACTACGAAGTTAAGGTAACAAAAGCCTAATAAAAATGTAAAATAGTTACTGCGACTTTTGTTTTAAAGTGTCTACACATTTGCTTAACTTGAATTGGAATAGACAGGTAAGCCATCTAGACTAATTTTGTGTCTCCAATAGAAAACAGATAGTTCATCACACAGGCAATAACTCATTCTCCCAGTTAGTTGCATTTGTGGCTTATTTGTATTATGGTAACTCAGTAATGAATAAAGATTTCAGTGCCAGACACTGCACAAAAGGTGCAGAAGGACCCTGTGTCCTGAAGATATTCTCGTTTGTTCCTGGGTGATTCTTTTTACTGATCCTCAGTGAAGTCCGCTAAGAATGTATACATTTTTAACTACTTTATCAATTTAAAAATTTTTACCTGTATGGTCCAAACAATTGTTATTAATCAGCTTCCTGTTGAAAAGGAGAATAAATGGCAGTGTTATAACAGTGCAAATCTTTGAATGCACATGGGCTCTAGGCATTAAGGGAGTGAATATGGGAGTATGTACATGATTGTGGGTGAGAGGGCCAGATACTGCTAATAATTGTAAAATGGGTTAGAATGGAATGACAAGAATCTGCTCCCTTAGTTAATGTGCAGTCTTATTAGCAGGGATAAATAAATCTTATGTAGGAAGTGTTCCCTGTCTGATATGGTCTTTAACATAGAAATGTTACTGGTAGTTTCTGTATATCTATACAGTTGTGTTAAGATTGTTTTCAGTTTCTATTCAGGATTTGAACTACTGGGTTACATTGTCATTATGTTAGCTATTGCTTAAGGTTTCTCATTGTTGCAAGATCTCAGTAATTTTTACCATTGTTTTTTTCTTTTTGTTGTTAGGATTTACCTAAAAGTGTGCAGTATAAGAAACTTTATACTGTTGGACTTGAAGTCCCTGATAATGCTACTATCCTACAGTTCAAAAAGTGGGTCAGAAAATTCCTTTGGGAAAATGCAGGAAATGGTAAATATCAGCATCCTGTGCTGTAAAAAAAAAAAACCTCACCAAAATTTTATTTCAGTACTAACTGTATAACTCACTAATTTGAATATTTAATAAAATTTATGACACCGGGGATCTCAGACTTTCTACAGCACTTTCCACTTTATTATCATAATAAGATCCATTATACAAACCACTATATATCTTTTTTTCAATCAAAACATACTTTTTTCAAAAATGACTGGTAACTTTAAAGCCCTTCCTAATAGTGTTACCTTTGTGTTATGTGTCAAAGTAACTGCAACAAGGCCTTCATCTGTCAGACCCAAATTGTTTACCATCAGCTGAGTGTTGTAGCTGGCAGCCCTTGGTGGATGTTTTAAGTAGCACTGGGTCTCTGATGGCACTGGGTACTGGACACTGATACGTGTGAGCAGCTTCAGTCCCTGTAGTCTGATGTAGTAGTTTTTTGACTTATGAGTCCATTATTGCCCTCAGATCTGAACAATTCTTGAAAATCTGATTACAAATCCAGTGCCAGTGTTTCCACAGTGTGGCTGTGCTGCTATTTCAGTGTCTTTGCAGCAGGACAGTTCTTGCTGAGATTGGATAAGGTGCTTTTTGTGAAAATCAATTAGTGTGTATTTTGCCACAGTGCATTTGTAGCTTTTAACTTCTCACTTCTTTTGGTAGTGATTCTTTGTAGGCAGGTTTTACCTGTTTGTTTATCCAGTAATGGGGGACCATTCTTTCAGGCCTTTTCATGCTATTTGCTGTGGTTCCTTTGGCATTCTCTTTGAGAAAGTAGAGATATTAACTGCCCAAGTGCATACAATTTTTACTGCAAAGCATAACCAGCGTCTTGCTGTGGATGGTCAGCTCTGTTTTGTGAAAAAGTTCTGACCTGAATTTCAGGTACGAGAGCCTGAATTAGAACTACTGGAAAAATTATAAAGTATAAGAAAAACTTTGTTCTTGCTCAGGAAGTTAGTTTGTAAATTCTTCCTTTGCTCTTTTGTGGCTTAAGGAAATTACCTGGTGATTATTAGTTTTCTTTTAGTTTTGATCTAGTGCTTTTTTGTGTGTGTGACAAAGAATAGTCTGTAGCTGAATCTGATCTTGAGAGAATCAATTCTTGATTTGTTACTGGATATTGACCTGCAGTTACAGCTTATAAGGGCATTTTGGCAGAGCTCATATAGCTTCTGACTTGGCAGAACTTCACTTCTCATAATTTGGCCTCTGTTTTAGATTATCCCTAAAATATCTCAGGATTCTTTTTACAAATACTTTTCGAGAAGGTGGAGTTTTTTTAGTGTTTGAGTTGTTAGGACAACAACTTGTGTGGCAATTTGATTGTCCTGATCTGTGGCAAACAGTTATATTTTGTCTCAGTTATATTTTATATCATTTTATGTCATATGTTTATCAACGTCCTGTTTCAAAGACCATCTGTCAGTACTGTCTCTGCCAAAACTTTGTTCTTCTGATGATAATTTTTCTTCTACAATCTAGCCTAAAACTCTCAATGAGTAGTTAGTATATATTTATTCTTATACCAGCTTTGCCCTTTAGGTATCATTGTTCTCTGTCGCCAGTATTACATTCAGTATCCCAGATTTGGTTTTCCAGACTAAATAAGACAAGCTTCCTTCTTTTATGACCATCACAGTAGCCCTTTCTATACATATTGAAATGGATTGTTTTTCATTACATTTCAATATGAATATAAACAGTCTGGGTGGGGTTTTACCAGTGCCTTGCATGATTGTATTAGAGTTTCCCGATTTCTCTTGGAAATCTCTCGTTCAAAACATCCTAGCAATAGTAAGTTGTTTTGCTTTTTAGCCTTTGGCCAATTAGTATAATTTTTTTTAAAAAGAAAAGATTTCTGTAGAGATTACTGGTCCTTTTTTTCTCCATATATTTTATACTCCTAGGCATTTCATACTTCTAGGTGCATTATGTGTAAGTTAAGTTCCTCAGTTATACATTTGCTTGTTTAGATTTGCTTTCAAACCCATATATTTATTTTTTTTCTCCTGCAGTGGCTGAGGCCAGGTGCTTTACCTGCTATCACTCTTTCGTTTTTTCCACATTCTGCAGAGTCAGTCTCAGCCTTCAGAGGTTTGGAAGTAGTGGGGTAACAGCTGCAAGAGATCCAGTGTGGAAAGGACATGTGTCCTGTCAGGATGTGTCTGTTGTTTTACAGGCATGACAGTAGAATTTATAATTATTTATCATTGCTTTGCTAGAAAAGCAGAGATTTTTAAGTATGCTAACTTTTTATTAATTTCACTCTCTGAACTATTAAAGACTCTTTCCTTTTTTCATAGAGAAACTCATTGGCGTTCACTGTACTAATGGAATTAATAGAACTGGCTACCTTATATGTAGGTAAGCTGGTATGGAAACAAAAGTCTTTGTTCACAAAAAATAGCATCTTTCTGTTACTCAGTATTCCCTTTGGGACAATAACATGATCATGTTTTTCTTCAGATACCTTATAGATGTTGAAGGCTGGGATCCAGAGGCAGCAATTCAAGGTGTGTATATAGTTTGAACTAACGCACATGTCAGGTTGTACTTCACAATTACTAAAAATTCACAAATACTACAATTCTATTTTAGTACCTTCTCAGTAGTTTCATGTGCTGGCTTATATAGAAGATTTTATCTGATTGTTGATTATATTCCAGGCAGGATTTGAGCAATAGCAAATTGACAGCATAGGAGGAGTATGTTTTAGCTGCAGATTTATTCTTTTTTTGCTTGAAAGAGTTTTCAGTCATAGTTTGCTACCACTACTAGTTTCAGAGTTTTTTTTTAAAAAATGCTGCAATGATGCCATCTTGCTGAAAAACTTAATACCAAGTGAGAATTGTTTCAAATTCAGCATCCCATGGTGAACAGAAATTTGCCTTTCACATTTTCATGGCTCAGTTTGAGCACAGTTCATTATACTGTTTTGGATTTTTTCTTTAGCTTTTGGTGATGCCAGAGGTCATCGCATGGATGGCCTTGTGTATCTCACAGATCTCAGGACACAGCCAATGCGAAGGTAAATGAAAGCTTTTAGTTGTATGCTTAAGATTTTCCAATATGTCTCCTGGCATTTTTAAAAGTTCACTTCCAATCCTAAACCAAAATTAATTCCCTCTTAAACCTTTAATATGAAGCTACACGTAAATTGTAAAATATATGTGTAGTTGTTTATTCTTAGATAAATAACGTGAAGTGCAGTGTACTTCGTTCATCTTTTTAGTGTATATGATTCGAGTGATGGTTTTTAATTTTGACAACTGCTACTGAACATTGTTGTACTTTTATCATACTGTGACAAGCGTACTGAGTCTGTATGCTCTCAGAAGCTGAAAGGAGCCCCTGCAAAGATGTCTTTATAAGCTCTGTGATCTGCCTGCTGTTGTTGGCACTGTAGAACAAGATACTAAAATAAATAGTAGAACAGTTTTAAGAATAAAAAAATAAGGGAAAGTGGAGGATTGTTCTTGTCCCCTCTGTTCATAGTAGTTGTATTCTTGATGTTTAAGAATGTTATGCTTATCATCTTCTAAGAACAGTCAACCTTTATATCTTCCCAAGGTACTTGTGCCAATGATGCCTTGTAGCAGTAAATTGATTTTAAAAGTAATGTCTCAGTGATTTTTCTTTTTATATTAATTGAAGACCCTTTGTTTTGCTCCGATCATTGATTCATAGTCTTTGCAGGATTAAGTTGGACTCATGTCAGATTTTTAAAATAAATTTGCAAGATTAGTATTTTCTAAGTTGTCTGTAAGTTTTACTTAACATAAAATTTCTGTCATTCAGAACTGAAGAATTTTATGGGGGTGGGTTTTTTCTCTGTCAGTAGTATGCTTTAAAAAAGGAAGCTTATGTGAGATGTTTTTTTCCCTCTTAGTAACCTTGGAATGGATGTATGGGATGCAGATGAAGATATTATCCCACCACCACATGCAATGGAAGGATCTGTAGAGCGATTCCCAAATGAAGATTTTCAGGGGTAATAGCCTGAAATATGGAATTCAAAACAAAACAAGACAAAACAAAAACAAAAAAAACCACAAGGGCAAAAATATTTCTTATTGAAAATGCTATAGATACCCAAAAGAGATTTTATTAATATAGCCTACTCATGTAAAATGTATATACAGAATTTGACAAAACAGCTACCAGATAAGGGAAAGAAAGGGAATGTATGCTGTGAGAAGTCTGTAAGTAATTAATTCACTTAGGAAAATTCAGTTTTACTTTGCCTGTCGTTCTTTATTATTCTACAGTAATCTGCAGTTATTTTTAATTAATTTTGAATCACTGGTTTTGCTTGTTTAATAAGTACTGTAGAATTACAATTGAATATTTGTCACAGCATCTGCTTCAACACTGAAAGTTTTATAATCTTACATACAGTTTGGATTATCAGTAGTTTTGATACCTTCATATTTGCAATATCTTTCTTATAAATTCTTGGTTAAAAAGGAATTGTTTTCATTAATGACTTGCAGCACTTTTAAGTATGATATTCAATACTTCTTAACAGGTCTGGGAAAAGATTAAGAGTTTATGATAACCACTCTCACAGTGATTTGCAAGGACAGATGCAGTTACGAGATTTTGACTTCATTAATAAGGGGCCTGGACAAAGACGAAGACCATTTCATGACCATCAAACTCAGGATGAATTAAGAGCATCGGTGCAGATGAGAAATTGGGACTACAATAGGGGACCAGAACAAAGACAAAGAGCCTTTACTGATCACCAGTTTTATGATGATTATCAAGAAGACACACAGCTGAAGGACCGAGACTTCAGTAACAAGGGACACGGACAAAGTTTGAGACCCTTTCATGGACACCAGTTTCACGATGATTTGCAGGCAGACAGACAGTCTTACAACTTCAACAGAGCCCGAGGACAGAGGCAGAGATCTTTTCCTGACCATCCATCTCCTAATGATTTGCAGGAAGACAGGCAGTCAAAAGATTTTGATTTCGGTAGCAGGGGCCAGGGCCAGAGACGAAAACTGTTCCATGACCACCAATCTCATGATGAATTTCAGACTCAAATGCAGTTAAAAGAATTGGATTCTGCCAGTAGAGGTCCTGGTCAAAGACTAAGATCATTCCATGACTACAAGTCACATGATGACTTGGAGACACAGATGCAATTGGGAGATTTTGAATTTGTTAAGAGGGGTCGTGGGCAGAGGTTGAGACCATTTAATGATCACCAGCCTCGCAATGATTTAAAAACTGAGATGCAACTGAAAGATTATGATAATAAAGGTCCTGGACAAAGGTGCAGACCTTTTCATGACCCTCAGCCTTATGATGGCTTACAGGAACAGACTCAATTAAAAGATTTTGATTATGGTAATAAAGGGCACGGACAAAGGCCAAGACCTTTTCATGATCATCCAGGTCACAATGACTTGCCACGTGAATGGTGTTCAGACAGGTAAAGCATCCTTGAGCTGTAAGGACAGCATTAGAGAATAAAAGTGTAAACCTCAGCAGTTTTAAGTTAAACTTCAAATTAAGTATTTTTAAAAACATTATTTTAAAATCAGTCATTCTTTTAATATATAAATGAACAGGTCATTAGCTTCTCTTGTTTTGACTTGTGGAAGGGTTTGATGTAAGCTGGAGTGTTGCAGCTTTGAAATCCAGTGCTTCCTAAATTAGAAGGTTGTGCTTCTTTAAAGTTTGTGTTTCCTTTACCTTTTAGTCAGCTTGAAACAAAACTCTTGTTCCACTTGGTTTTGTATAGAAACCTATACTTAAAAAGCAGTCCACTGGACAGAAGAGGATATGAAATTTTATTTATGCACTCAGCCAAACACAAATAAAGAGGAATGCTACAAGGAAGTTTGATTTGCCTTTGTTTATTCCATGAGTTAATAATTTGTTAGAAATCTGTTTGCTTCAGAACTTGCATTATCTTCTCAAAAATTTTACTTACTAGAAACCTATTGGGTTCTGACATATTTCAAAATGTTTTTAATATTTCAGAACGTATTTCAGATTTATTGGACTAGTTAAGTTTGATTTAATATCTTCCATTGTACAGCTAAAACAGAGGATGTTATTACTGTGAAGCATATAATTTTGAGGTATTAATACCTCAAAATATGTTATTACAGATTTTATTAAAATTTTAAGTAATACTTATTAAAAGCAGAAATGTTTTTATTTCATTCGATATGTCTTTATTTTCCAAATCTTACAACTGTTGACAGTCTTCTTAACATGTAATTCTTTTGGTTATTTGCAGAAGTCAGTCCTTTTCTTCCCATGAAAATGTACCAGAACCTCATTTCTCCTCATCTCCTTCACTTCACAGAGATTATGGGTCTGATAGTGATGACTTTAACAGAAATTACAGGTAAGTATCAGATACCATACATTGTTTTCTGACTTACCTTTGCAGTGTTACTCCCCCAGTTTCCCAGCTAAGAAGTACAAATCAACCGCACAGTGTGAAAATCTGTGTTAATGTTTTTGCTTAAATGCAGTTTAACCCACTGGATCTGAGTACTGAGCAAATGATGTGACTCATTTGTGGTCCATTGATACTGAATTTTGAGTGTGATTATTGTGTGAATCTCTGACATAATCATTGACATGACAGGCACAGTTCAAGCTAATAAACTACCTGATATGAAAATCAAGTATCAGTAAGCAAAAAAGCAAAATATAGATGCTATATTTAACTCTTAAGTGCTATGTTCAACAGGCTAAGGAGTTGTACTATGAGGGATGGTCAGACACTGTAATGGGTTGCCCAGAGCCAGCATCCCACATGCTTTAAGATCGGACATGGCCCCTGTACAAACCCATCTAATGAGGCTTAGTTTGAGGTGGCCCTGGGTATTTCTAGAGATCCTTTCCAGTCTAAGTGAATCTATGGTTGAGTAAGGGAGAAGGTTTTAAAATTTTAAAGATTGTTTTGAATTGGCTTTATACACCAGCTACTTTACCAAGTAAGGAAGGTATTTGAGAGTAAAGAGAATTGAAACCAAAATACATTTATATTGTGTATGCAATTTTAGATACTTTCACACATATTTTGTAGGAGAGTGAGTTCTTCTATTGCAGAAGAATTAATAATTAAAATATTTTCCTAACTGTATTATTGCCTGTTGAGACTGTACTAGAGAGCTATTGTTACATGTTATGCACAAAAATGAAAACGGACTTAGAAAAAAACATCCCCTAGGTAAAGATATCCTCAGTAAACAGGTAATTTTAATTATAAGCATCACTTGAAACAAAACTTCCTCAAGTAGAATTACTTACTGTAAAAAGCTGTAATTGTAATCACTAGAATTGAAAAATTAACGTAAATAAGTTTGCAACATCCATAGAGAGGATTTTAATTTCAGGGGGTAAAAGCAAGAATGAGGTTTTGAATTGTTCTTTTAACGTTAGACACAGTTAATTTCTAGTGGTGGCAATCAACAATAAATCAACTGCTTTATTTCTAAGAATTTCATTGTTCATATTTGTTCTTACAGTAATCAACCAAATTGTCCTGAAGACAATAGGAGAATGCATCCCTCAGAGAAATTTAATAGAAGAAAAAACAGATTTGCACCATACTCTTCACGAACAATGCACCCATCTTCATCCATACACCAAGAAGATAGTTCAATAGACTATGAAAGAAAGCCTTTTCAGGGTGAAACTGCCAGAAACATGGAACAAAGTAAAAGGTTACCAGTTGTAACAGTTGATTACAATTACGGTCTGCCACTAGATTGTGGACCTGAAGAGGAAGAGAGATCACATTATGAATTACCTCCAAGAGACCACTACAACTGGAACTGAATAAAAAGGACAATGTTTGCTCAGCTTAGAATTACTTTTACCCATTTTATTTTGTATGTGGACCAGTTTTTTTTTTTTGGTAAGCAAATTCCTTAAATGAAAATTTCAGTAGTAGAGAACAGGTCTCTGTTGTAAGATTAGCTTCTACTGATGTTTGATTCTTTAAATTTATGAGGCCGTATTTGTTAAGTGTAGTTGGAGACAATGTCTCTGTACACATGGAATTAAAGTAGTCCTTCCTTTTAGTGAAATTGGAACGCTGAACCTTAAACCAAACAGTTTTGAGTGATGGTGTTTGTTTTTTGTTTTACAGTTCTTTAAAATGTATGTGATTTCCAGATGCATAATAAAACACTGCACTATCAGGTAGACTAGCAGTGAAATTATAGGGAAAATACTTAGAAATGAACGAAGCAAAGTTGCCCAGTTAGTCGTTTAATTTGGAAACAGAAGTTTGAATTATTGCTAGCAATCACTGCAGCATTGCAATTTACTTCCATATTATCTGTACCATCCACTGAACTGACGTAGCTGCATTCTTTTTCACAGCAGAATTTTTCCCGGATTGCTAAGAACATGTAAGCAAGTGGAGTTTAAATATTTTAAATGTCAAACTTGCTTGTCAGAAATTGGAATATTTCGTCCTGATGATATATTTTTTCCTGATCCCTTAGGAATGTTTCAGAATAGCCCACCGCAGGTAAATTTCACCAGTTTCTCAGCAACAAATCCTAGGGAAGGTAGGTCGTGTATGTCACCTTACCTGTCTTGACTGGCCAAGGGCACTGGTGCCTGTATAATTACACCTCCTTGTTTGTCAGTCAGATCTGTGTTACTACACAGTTCTGCTTTTTACTAGTTTCTTCTTACAGCAGAGCAATGTAGTCAGAAAAGAAGAATAACTTCTTCAGGTGAGCTCCTTTTAAGAATCATGTATTGAACAGTGTCTTCTGAACTGCCCGTGGCTCTCACAAAGGCAGTGTCACAAACAGTAACTGAATTTGTGACAGCAGCTGCACAGTAGCACCAACAGCTCCTACTGTGGATAAAGGAATCATTCCATAGGATGGAAAACAGTATTACTATATAATACTTAGGTAAATTAAAATACCTGCATTTTTCATTATTATTACATTTTAATAAAGTAATACTTTAAAAGGCATCACAATAAATAAGGTTAAAAATAGACCATTATATTAAAATAAACAATTGAATGCAAGCTACTTAAGTCATACAGTTAAGACACTGCCTCAAAAGCAAAGCTGTAAAGCATCAAGCAAGATAGCATGGGGGTGTAGGTATACACTAGAAAACTGGGAAAAAAGAAGTGTTCTTAGCCAAAACCCACAAAGTTTTTTTGCCTTTTAGTGACAGCATAAACTCCAGATTTCTGAATTCATGGTTCTGTACTAAATAGGAACTAGATTTGAAAAGTTTGGACTATCTTGTGACTCCTGTTGTTTTGTAAGACATGCAAACAGTTCCCCTAGTCAAAGGACTCCATGGATATAAATTCATGCTGCAAATGCTTCATTGCCTGTGCAACTGGTAGAACAACTTTGGCTTTGTTCATTGTACAAAGTAAATAGTTTTCTCATTTTCACAGCAGCTTTGTATTTCCCATTAAATTGTATTTGCTGTTAAATCTGATGGTGAGCTTCATTCATGTGGTCTCAGGAATGAAGCTCTGTCAATACAACCTGGTTTTGGAACTGAACACTAAATGTTAAGAAAAGGCATTTGTTCCTTCACTTGCCTTTTTCTTTTTTTTTAAATGAGCTGTAAGATGAGAATCTTTATCTAGACTTCTTTATTTGGAAGCAAGACAGATCTTCCACTATAGTGGTAGATCCTTTAAAAAAACAACAAAAAACCACCCTTCCTGGTATTCTCCAGCAGGAACCTAAAAATTACAGACTGATATTACAAACATTTGTTTCGGGGTTTTTTATACTATGTATGCAGTATTCATAAAGTGAATAAAGAGCAGCAAACATTTGCCGTTTGTATTTTTGTTTTGGGATTTGTTATTTAGGATTGCAGTGACCCTACAGTCAATCCTTGGTTACTTCACACTGGAGACCTGAAAAGTTGGTGCACTGGAAAGCTCAGTGAAGGAGAAATGTGGCATAAGGAGTTAGGATCAGCAGTAGCTCTTACCAGCCCTTGTCAGTTCCTGCAGGACCCTTTGAGGATTCAGATGCAAACAATCAGATGGTGTAATTCTTGTTATCTCACAAAATAAATGTCACTTTCCTACCTATGTTGAATTTCTCTCTTCAGGGAATATCATTAGACATGATGTTTCCACAAGTGGTTTTGAGAGGACTGTATGGAAGTAGACATAGTTGTGTTTATTTGTTTGTTTATTTAGAATTTAGGATAAGGCTTTCCACCCTATTGTTCCTAATGGAATTAGGCAGAGCTAAGTCCACATAATACATTACGAACTCCAGCTGACATTTATCTCAAATTCCACAGTTGATTCATCACTGTATATTCACATCTGAACTATTTAATTGCTAATTAAATCGGCATGGTGGAGAATGAAATTAAATGAAATAAAATTATTCTTGTTTTTTAACAGAATATTGTATTACAGCAGCACTCATAAATACAACACAGTACTTCTATTTATTTCACAGTTCTACAAAAAGGTCATAAAATCTTGCTGGTCTCTTTTGTGTATGTTGTCAGCAAACCTAGAAATAGCTGTTGTTTTATAACAGAGCATAAAAAGCCAGATAGTGTTGGTTTCCCACTGCCCTGTGTGTGAAAATTTGAAGAAAATAATACAGAAACTCCAGCTTTAGCACAAAATTATTTAATGAAATTGTAACAGTTCTAATATAACTGTTGAATTCAACTCTCAGAAAACTATTTTTTCTCTTGCTGTCCTGAAGTCATGTTTTCATTGGATTTTTATCAGATGAAGTCTTGGTGCCAGCTTGCCCTGTTGTATGATCATCCCAAGTTAGGAAATGTTCAGGTGATTCCTGGAAAACAGTGAAAGTTTGGATGATCTCTGTGCAGAAGGCTGACTCCCAAGAATGGCTTGGGAAAAGGAGAGGTCAGCTCCAAGAGAAAACCAGAACACAAGGATACAACTAAATTCATATGTAGAATTCTGCAATGTACAGCAAATTTAGTTTTCTGTGTGAAGAACAAACAGTTCAAACAAACAACTTACAAACAGCCAAAAAAGGGCTATAAGAAAGGTTCGTATGTGATTTTTTCTCTCAACTGAAGCAAAAAGTAAGTCACCTGCAAGGAGCCACAAGTGTAATTTGGATCCTTCCCCATTTATTTGCCTATGAAGTAACTGCTAGCAAGCTGCAGGCTTTCTCTTTGCATGTGCAAAAATGATCAGTGATGTGTTACACTTCAAATTTGGGGTGCATTACTACAACCAGTGTGCCAGGACCAGCAGTTCAATGACCTGAGCAGCAGCTCCTCAAAGAGGATCAATTCTTTCTTAAAATGTCTTATGTGAAGCATCCAGAAATGCAGACACCCAAAGGTCGTTTGTGGCTTAAGAACCTACTCAGTGCTGGGGAAAGAAGGAAGGTATCCCCCATCCGCGGTTTAGCAAGAGGGTACGAGTCCTTGGCCACTGTGAAGAGCAGTTTATTTATATATTTAAAATACGTGTGCAAACAAGAAGCAGTAACTTCCATGCTGTCACCAACCACTAGAGCTTGTTCCCTTTCCAGGCAGACTCTTGCTCCAGTTGCCAGCAGACCCTGCCTTACTGGTTTCAGTGGACAGCAATTACCAAACCAGCAGCTCCCTTTCTTCTTCTCATGAAAAACAGATGACAAAAAGGAACCAGGTGAGAAAGCAACTTGATTCTTTGTCCTCCTGAGATGAGAAGACAATGCAGAGGTTGCAGGGGGAGGGACACGAAATGTTTTTAAAAAGCAAAATTATGGAGGAGGGGAAATGAAAATTCAAGTGTCAGGGGAAGAGAGTTACCAGTGTGAAGGAGGAAATATGCAAAAGATGCATGTGTAAAAAGCTGGTGAAAGATTACTGGGTATAAAAAGAGGTCACATATTGGAGGAGGAGTTCCTGGCAAATTCTTATCTGTGTCTTCTAAGCTGTGCCTGTGGTTCTGTTTGAGCTGATGTAAATAACACCAAAAAAATACAGGAGCACTCAGACTTCTAATCCTATGAAAAAGTCATGTGGGATCTTCAAACTAATTAAGGTTTCCCTCTAAGCTTTAAATCTAGTCTATGAGTAGTATAATATCCTGAAGATATTCCCTGTAGAATCCAATGAGAATTTCAGACAATCAAGTAAGAAACTATTCCACAAACCTGTTCCACATTGAAAACAAGCTCAGTTTTTACTGGGTATCAGGAATCCCGTCATTTGAGGAATCCGAGAATGAAATTCAGTTTGTCTATTACAGGTACATAACTGTCTCTTCTCACACTTTCAGGATAGCATCAAAACACACTATAATGTTGCTATTACTGTACCCATCACACAAAACTTACAGTTACAAATTAGTTGAAGTGTAACAAACAAATCTGAAGTAACCGCCTCTCTAAGAAGTACAAGCAAGTCAATACAGAGTCACACTGAAAGCAGGAGACATTTATTCCTTTATGAGGAACTGAATGTTCTGCAAAGGAAGATGAAAGAACCCTCAACATAGATAAACCGGATAAAGTTGTTACAGATGAGGATGTTCCCCATGTACTTCTTCAAAAGGCCTCTTGTAACATAACAGAAAGAAGTTTTTACTTTCAGAGTTATACTACCAAACAAAAGTCCTTAAAACAAAATTAACTCTTTTAGGAGAAGAAAAGAGATTGCAAACTGTTGTTAATATCTGTTAATCTCAATCCATCTTCGAGATGCACAAAGTAAGTAAAAGAAAGTATAAACTGGTATATCCAAATGCTAGAGCTGATTGATACTTGTCTGCACACTTCAGATGAAAAATGGGACCATCACATCCTGGTATCTACATCATGTTGTAGACATTTTGTAGCAATTCTGGTATACAGTAAATGGTAAATTCTTATACTCACACTACATGCTGCAAATCTTCTATAGGCTTAAAATATATTCTGAGAAACAGTATTTGCAAAATAAAAGAAAAACAGTGACTGCTTCCTATCACTTAAATATAGGAGTTATATAGTCCACCAGACTTGTTTTTAAATCTAATTTAAACTCATTAACTGCTGCAGAACTTGTGATGATGGCCACAGATTAGCTTTCTTTTTTATCTTTGAAAAGCAACAGCTTTTGGAAAGAGCTGGACTAGATGTGAAACCTCTGGCCTTGTTTATTCAGCATTATAGTGTGTTTCTGAATCCTTATGTCCCTGATGACAGAGGTGCTTTTCTATTTATGCTCTTTGTATTCAGTTTGTGCATGCTGGAATTATATGCACTTTTTTTTTTTTAAACTGCATAGACTAATGTCCCTCCTGCATTAGCTCATGAAAAAATAAAAACCAATCAGACCACTGAAATTAAATAAAGAAAAAAGCTCTTAAAACCACACCATTTTAGATCATAGAAAAACTTAATAAAAGCTTTCTAGTTGTTTCTCTCATGTTATTTTCATGTTGCATTTTCCATAGGCCTACGTAGAAAGACCTGCAAATTCATAGGAAGAGTCTGACCTCATGATTTCCATTTCTCTTTGTCTCTAACTGCCTCCTTTGTGTCTGTTAACCTTGATCCAAACAAGCCCAATTAGATACTTGACATAAGCTTTTCTCCCCTTCAGTTTTCTCTATGGACATGAAATACTAAATTCATTTTTACATATGTAGGTATATCTATGTATATTTGTGTATAAATGTAGGTATATGTGCATTATAAACACATATATATAAATTGCTGTATATAAATGGAGATCTCTGCTCTCCCAAATGTCAGTGAGAGAGCAGGTGTAAAGATGCAATTGTCCATGAAAGTTACTACTGTTAATCTCTTAATACTTCAGTATTAAGTTTATTTACTGAATGTAGATTTACTTTAGTTACTTTCTTGACATAGCAAATGGTGTAGTTCCATGCACAGGGAGGTCAAAAGAGGCAGAGTTTAAGTGTAAACATAACGGTTTGTTTGAAAAAAAGACCAACTGTAAGAAATGAATAGATAATACCATTTCCTAAAAAACATACCACAGGTACAACAAACTACCCAAACTATAAAATATTTCTTTAACTTAGGATAGCATGGATAACTGCTAGACAAAACTAAGAAACTTACAGTTTTTATACATAAAAGGTTTCCAAAGAATATCAGTAATTTATATCTTCATGTGTTACAAGATAGGGTGGAAAGTAGAGCTGAGTTAGAAAATGGGAAGGTCAGGATCATGGAACTAAATGCTGAAGAAATTAAGAGACCATAGCTAACAAAACCAAAGTGGTTGTAGAACCTTGTACAACAAGGTTGATCAGTTTTACAGGATATCTGTTTAAAATGGAGATCGGCAAGAAACACTTCCTGAACAAGTCCATGTCATCTCATGAGATAAAATCCATGGGAGCAGAAAATCACAAGAAGAGAATCACAAGTTTTCTCTACTTGTCATATCAGGAGCCTCTCATTCAGGAACACTGTCTCAAATTGACAATGTTAATTATGATCAGAGGTAATTAAATATAATGAGGTAATTACACAGCTCTAGTGACATTGGGAATCTTTTAGATATTGGTGATTTTCACTAACTAATGGTTATTGCAATCCTGTTTGATGTTGAGAAATTGGAGCCCATCAAACTTTTTTCAGAAATGTCGCTGCTGCGTGTTGTGGGTAGCAGTGCTTGGCCCTGATTTGTCTCTCAGAATCCAGCATTTCATTGGTATCTCTGAGGTGTTTTTAAACAACAAGTGCTATCAGTTAGCCTCCAGCCACCAGCACTTACTGTGAAGAAATTAAAAGGAAGGCCATGTACAAGCTGATGTTTTTTTAAGAGGCTTTTGAGAAAGTGGTGCAGCTACTAAAAAACCTCATTGGAGTAAAAATAAGACAATTAAAAGCCATGAGAGTTGGCATGGAAACTAGTGAAGCTTAGATACACCTTTAACTACACCTTTAACTAAAAATTAAGTCAGCATAGCAAATATTAGTTAGCAAGAAACAAGAGATTACTCTAGAAAAAAAAATCCTTCAGCAATCAGAACTCTGATTTTAACAACTCTAGTAAAGAGGGGCCTAACCTACACAGACAAAATGTCAAATAAAACCAAGGAAGATTAAATAATACCTGAAGAAGAAACTGTTAAATATATAAAAATAAATAAGAATTTTGAAGTTTAAGGCTACAAGATACCTAGTTTGCTGACCTCAGAACAGAAAGCATTATTAAGAAATACATGTTGCAAAGAACCTGCACAATTTACCTGAGTAAGTTCATAACGCACAAATGTATCTCAGAGAAGTTTTTCCCCAGATTATCAAAATAATGATAGTGATTAAGACACCAGCAGAGAAGCTGTCTGAGCAAACTGCTAAGCAAGGGCAAGCTTCTAAGACTAGCTTATCTTCAGACAAGATTTTCAAGGGAATTTAGAAATCAAATAACATAGACACTAAAATACATGCAAACCACTATGAAAATAATCTTTTTTTATCAGACTGGAATGCATCAAATGTAATACCTACCACTAGAGAGGCTGGTGTGATTCTGAGCAATACAAATCTACAAACCTTCGGGACACGAAAAACTAACTGGAAGTTAGTCTTCTAAAATTCCAGAACATGTAAAAGGTTATGTTATGTCAGGTCTAATCAGGAGGGATTCCACCTGAAAAGCTGTGCCTCTGTCATCTGCTATTTGCACAGCTGGAGCACTTGGAGGTTGCACCACTTTTTGCCTGGACTCTGGCAGCTGACAGGACATGTACCCAAGCTGCAGTCGCTGTGAATCTGCAGCCCAAGCAACAAGAGTTCACAGGTGAACACAGCTGGCAGGAGGAAGAAAGCAAAACAAAAACAGTTGAGTTGAATGCAGGAAGTACTGACTAAAACATGATGAAAGGGTGAATGAGTGAAATTACCAAGTTTCATCTCATTTAGGAGCAGGTTGGAGAGAGTATACTGGCACACAACAGATTTTCAGGGTGGATTCTTTTAACAGAAGACGAAGGAAGAAAATGTATAGCTACTCCTTGGAAAATGGGTCAAAAAAAAAAATATGCAAAAGAAAATGGTGTGACTTGCAGTGCAGCTGAACAGATGTATGGACAGAGAAGAATTAGTTTTCATAGGGTGTAGGGAAAGGATTGAGCAGAAGATACAAATGAATAGTTAAGTAATGATGTGCTTTACGTAAATGTCACATCAAAATCCAAAAATATATGGTGTGAAACTTGAATGAATTGTGGTTTAGTCCAGAATGCCTACTAAAACAGATGATTCTTTCTGTCTTTTGCAGATGGTTTTGCTCGAAGTGCACTTTATCATAATTTTAGCAATTACTCAGTGCATATGACCCATCACCAGTATTTCCCCTGCACTTATTTTTATCAGGTAGGAGCTGTTCAAAACACATTTTATTGCATGTTTGATGTGCCCTCTGCCTTGACTGCTATTAAAACAATGCACAAACTGTTTTTAAGGAACCTAAGAGGAAATAGGATGTTAGAATTGGAATTATCACCTGAGGATCATTTCAATAACGCCCACAGCAGGACAGGATGGCTGCTGATTCCTGGCTAAACAAACACGGAAATACTGTCAGGGATGTTTGCTATACATCCATGTCAACAGCATCAAACATACAAGTAAAATATCTCCACCCTCAGTCTGCTCCTTGCTGCTCCTTACCCCAGTTCCCTGCCATTCCTCCCCATCACATGGCTGAGAGCAAACATGTACACACTTGGGACAGGAGCAGGCGTGTGCCTGGGACCATGGTCAGGGACCCAGGTGCACCTGCAACATGAGGCCATGGGATGGCAGAGAGGAAAGTGTGCAGAGTTTTTGGAGTACTTTGTTAAGAGGCTCTTGGCCTCCAGCTAAACCCACTGCACTTTTTGTGTGTGTTCAGCTCAGAAGGTATATTGAGCTGTTTAAAGGTAGCTAACTGCACCAGAGCCATGACGGGCAAAAGGCATTACCTGGGTCGTTGAGTAGCACTGTGACAAAACCCAGGTCTACCACTGAAAAACAGGTCTGTGGTTTGCTCTGGCCACACTCTGTGCTCAGAGGCCTCAGGCTGACTCACATCCCCGGTGTTTGGGGCCACTTCAACACCAGTTTCCAGTTGCCACAGAGCTCCCACCAAAGGACAGGAGACGAGACAGGCAGGAAAGCAGCACCCTGGGCAAACTTTGTGGAGGACTGAAGTATGGGCTGGACCCACACAGATTGAAGCATTATATCCCAGTGTCTTGTTTACAGAACTGTCAAAAGACAGTGATCATGCAGACAGCATTAGAATGTTTGTTTGGAATATGTGCTAGTGGGGAAGGAATGAATGAGCCCATACATGAGGAGTTAACTCCCTAGGGAAAGGGAGACCAACAGAAAGGCTGGGGTGAGCAGAAATCCGTCCACCGGGGTTGGGTATGAAACACACCACAGTGGGCTTCAGTAGAAAACTTTATCATAAAGTGTTATGCAAATTCATGTGCTTATCCAAGTTCATGCCATCACAGGGAAGAAAAATCAATTATTTTGTTTCCAACGTTATCACATGAAAGGTTACGTACGTCAGCTAACTTTATGTACCAGTCTGGGACCATTAATCCAAATGATTAGTCGAAGGCTAATTTCTTAATCTGGATCTGATGGAAGCTGATAGCGCGCACTTGGGAGCCTGGTGTGCTTGCCCGGAACAAGCGGCACTACCGGACTGGATCCCACAGGTCTTTCGACATCGCTCGGGGCCCGCCGGGCTGGGAGGCCGGGCCGCTGTCCCAGCCGGCAGAAAGCGGGAAGGAACGTGGCCCTCACGGAGGCACCGTGACCGGGCCGCACCAGCAGGCGGCGATGGTTAATAAACCCTTGCGTGTTACCATCCTGGTGTGCTATAACTCCCTGCGGCAACACCCGCGTGTGCGACAACCACCCCTCGCTGCGGGGGCTGTAGGGCTGCGCCCGCCCGCAAGGACGGCAGGGCCGCCCGACCGGGCCCGGTGGCGTTGCGGGGCACACCGGGAGTTGTAGTCCCGCGCGCCGCGGCTTCGTGCCGCAGCACCGGACATGGCCGATGGGCGGCGGACCTCGGCAAGAGGGGGGAGCGGCGTTGGTTCGGCGAGCAGAACCGCCCTCTCCCGCCGTGCTGGCGGGGCAGAAGTGCCAGCACCCAGTGGACGTGGACGGAAAGGCATTCACTCCGCGTTCCGGTGCCCCTCTCCTCCCCTGGGGGTGCGGGACTATGGCGCTCTCCGTTGAGGTCGCCCCCCACGGCCGTGCAGATGGAACGCCCCGGCGGAGGCCGGCGCCCCCCAGGCGGCGCGGCGGGCTCCACGGCCGATCCTACTCAGTGCGGGCGCTGCGCGCTCCCGCCCTCCTTGCTCTTAGAAGCGCTGCCGCCATTGGCTGCGGCCGGGCGTTCTTGCCAATCAGGAAGCGGCTCTCATGGAGGAAGGGAATAAATACAAGATGGCTGCTCATATAAAACCAGGCATTGGGCTTCGCCCTGGCGATGGGGGAATCGAGGCTTTAACCCGCGCTCCGAGGGTCCTGCGCCGTTCCCGCCCGTGCCGCCGCCGCCCCGCCTGCGGGAGCGACACCTCGAGCGCCGCCGGCCTCTGCCGCGCTCAGCCGCTGCCCGCGGATCGCCGGCGGGGGCGAGGGCGGGG
>VZTJ01005785.1:515328-599179 GCA_013397795.1 Orthonyx spaldingii | reverse complement strand
GGGGGGAGGGGAGCAAGGGGACAGGGGGAGGAGGGGGTGCTCGCTTTCCGTCCCCTTGTGCTCCGGCAGCCCGCAGAGGCCTCGCCGGGGCCGCCCCGTTGGGGTGTGGGGGTGGCTGCGTGCCCCGGCACCTGGCTTTGCTTCCTGGCCTGGGGTGACTCCCGTGCCCCCTCCCTTCCTCGGGCCGCAAGGGCTCTGCTTGGGGCGTCTTGGGCTTCTTGCTGAATTCGACACCTTCGTTTTGTTGGTCAGGCCTCCCCAGGGTGGTTAAACTGCTAGGAAGTAGGAAATTATGATACTGAGTCTCAAAACTGGCGAGAAACCTTTTTGCCTTTCAGAGTCCTTACTTGTAAAGTAACCAAAATAAAACAGGCTTTCATGGAGAAAAGTGAGCAGTGTATTCTGGCTCTGTCTCAAAATGTTGGGCAGTATCTGCTTGCACACATGTGCTCTGGGGTGTGCCAGCGTTTGAAGCATTCACAGATACAGAGGTGTGTCTTAACAGAGCTGTTTTATAAAAAACGCTGAGCACAAATTCCTGCCTTTTTTCTTCTTTTTTTTTCTCTCTCTCTGTGTGTGTGTGTGTGAAATGGGTGCGTTAAGCTTCCTAACAGGATAGTTGAAAGGAAACCATAAATCCAAATTAAGCTTGTGATAGATTAGCTCCAAGTCACGTGTTGGTAGTATCTCTACTTCCAAAGTGCTATTACAAAAGTAAATTCTGTTTTAGTAGCTGCGTGTGAATAAGTTTACAGTTCTATGTAGCAAAGTAAAGATGTGCACATTTACAATGGAAATCCATTCTTCACCAAAAGTAATGGCAGCAATCCACCTTTTAAGTCTTTTAGTATCCATCTTTTAAGTCTTTTAGGTGTTTTATTTTATGCTTTGTAGTTTGTACAGAGTATTCCTTTGTTTTATTGTACTCTTTTGTTTTATCAACTTGTTATATGTTTGCTGTCATTTTTCCTTGATCCCTAAGTCTGTCCAGAAGAATATGGAAGTAGTAAGGATTGCTGTAACAAGATTACTGTATACATTAAAATAAGTCATGTAAAATAGAGGAGTTGTCTAATTACATTAGGTCTGGTCAGTCTGCTTAACCAGCTTTGCTAATGTAGTCTGGGGGCTAACTGGAATATCAAGATAGAGCTTTTCAGCTTAATGCTGAGGCTGTGTCTGCTGTAAGGGCTGGTTTCCATTTCAGTTACCAAGGTTGCTGTAGTGGAAAGCAGCACTACAGAGATTTAGTTAACATCTTTTGGGAACTGAAAGGAAAACTAGATATGGCTCATTCTAAGATTCAACATGAAGCAGTAAGAAAGTTGGTGGGTTGATAATAGTGTTACATACGGCTTCAGATTATAGTTTTAATATCCAAATGTTACACGATTGAACACAAGGTATAGAACTTCAGTAAAGGTACTGTAATACTGGTGAGTTGGTACAGAATTGTTTCGGCTGCACATGTAACTTAGGTAAAAGAATACACGTTTTGGAGTGCTGTAATATCTTGACTATTCCTCGTGAACACCAAAGTTTCTCTAATTATAAGTGATAATGTGTACATTTGCCTTTGTGTTTGTTTTTAATAGAGCAAAGCCTGTCTATGTCCCTTGGAAGTTACACAGCAATTCCTGACAAATGGAATTTCTGCTGCTGGACCATAGGAACACTGATACAGTGTCACTGCTGCTTTTGTAAATAGAGATACCTTGTCTTCTTCACCTTTTACTTCAGAATATTGAGCTTTGAAGGGCCTTTCCTTTCAGACTTATTACAAATAATTGTTTGTGCACTTGTGTATAAACATAACTATTTTTTATAAAGGTTTAGTTGGTCCAGCTTCTGTACTAATTCCACTTTTCCTCTAGGTAGGTACAGTTACTTTTTTTTGATGGGCTAACATAATATTTCATTGTTGAATGCCTCTTACCTATACAAGTTTGGAGAGTGAGGAAAAAAACTGATTCAAATTAATGTTCTCCAAAGCCTACAGTCCTTGTGGAGTGCATACCAAGCATTAATATTAACAATAATTTCATTAGGGGTAGTTGTATATTGGAGTCATTATTTTAAAAATAACTTATTTTGGAAATGAGGGTTGGGGTAGTTTTACATTCTTGAAACAGTAAATTATCACGTGGTTGTTTTCCCAGAAAAGTTTAGTTGCTGCTCTTTGGCCAGTTGAAAATCTTTCTCAAAACCCTAGTCTGTTCAGGGAGATCTAAACCAACACAGGGAATGCTTTGAAATACTTCCAAATTAGATTGAGAATTTGCAGCTTTGCTATTAATAAGGTCATCTTAAAAATAATTGTCTAACTAGTTGTAACCTATTGACAAAGAAGTCTGATATTTAGTTCTGCATTTTTTTGTGTATGTGCTTGTTTGACCAGATCCTGCTGTTACATAGATTGAAAACCTGCTTCTGTATAACATTTCTGTGTTGATGCTCTAGAAAACAGACATAAAGCAAAACAGTAGATACCTCATACCAGAAGATGTTACAGAATATTTGCATTGTATACGTTCATCTCTTTGGTAGTTTTATGCTGAAGAGACTAATGAATGCCATCCTCCAGAAGTAGGGATAGGGGGGTGGGAAGCTTGATATTCCTTCTGTGAATGTGCAAACTGATTTGTAGGCCTTAGCTTCTGTCACCAGTCGTAGAAGTACAGATGAAGTACTAAAATGTTTGCATAGCTAATAAAAAAATCCCAGTGTTCTTAATAGTGGAACTGAGAAGGAAAAAGAGAAGTGAAAAGTTTTGCTTCAGCTTCATTCCTACGGAGTGCATGATCCAAGTGAACAATTGCAGTGGCTCACTAGTGATCTTTTGAGATATTTCAGAAGGAAAAGTAATACTTCCAAGAGAATGACAACTCATAGATTACTCAGAATGGTAGAGTTTCAATAGGTAATAAAATTATGTTAGTCCTTCAGTATCTAATAAAACTTTTTTCCAGTTTCTTTAATGTGTTCAGAGGCACCTCATGTATTATTCTAACACCAAGGCTGTTAATGGCTTTCTCCTGGCTTTGAGTGCCTGTGCAGTATGAAGGAGAACCAATGTACTTTTAAAATGTAACAGAATTAGGAGGCTTAAAGTGCGTTAAGAGTTAACAATTTGATTTTAGTTGGTATATCCTTTGAGTTCTTTCTGAAATACCTCAAAGACAACCTCTTCAGGGTATGTTCAAGACAGTTCCTTACAGAAATATAGGAGAGTATAACTTGCTGCTCTTGCAGCCCATTTTTGATTTGATCTGTGTAAGATTAATATTGTTTTCTAGAGTTTTCAGTGTTTTGTTTACTTGAATCTGTGTATGACTGGTAATATGCAGATTGGGAACCTATTTTTTATTTTAAAATAAATAATAATGTCAAAAGGCTGTGAGACTAAAGCTCCTGTGTACTAAGCAGGCCTCATGTGTTGCTCTCAGCTTTTGAAATGTAGGGCTATGACTTCACAAGAACAAGTGGCTGCACTGGCTGGCATCATTACTTATGTAACATTTCAAATTGAATACTGCATAAAAATGTCTTATGTGCACTGTATACCTTTTAGAAGTGTTGTTTTGGGGTTACCACAGACTTTCTCTGTAAAGATTTCAGCCTTTAGCTTCTTTGGAAGCTGTTACTTCGTGGTTGCATGAAAAGCAGGAGTTAACCTGAGCAAGTATGTGTTCAATACTACTTAAAGGCCTATGCCCAAGGCATTAGAATTGATGTTCTATAACATGGGAGCAAGAATAGTGGAACTCTTCTCTTGTTGGTGGAGATTAACTTGAAGACCAGAACAGTGGGCTGCCTTCTGTGCTGCTCCTTGTGGGAGGGCTGATACGGTCATGGGCAGGGGGGAAGGAAAAGTAGCCTGTGCACTGCTGCCCAAGTGAGATAGAGCTCTCAGGTTCTCAGTCACTTTTCTAATGGACTGAAGTGAAAGTTGAAAGTGAGGATTGGATGCTGATAAGAATGATGACCTGCTCCAGCCGATGGAATTTGCATTGTCACCAAGGTGCTCACTTTGTAACTTACCAATACACATCTTGTATTAGTCTGTCCTGACAGCTGTTTCAACTTCCCATTCTTTCTCACAGGTTTTGTAATGAAACTGGTCACATTTTGGGGTGCATTGCTAGCTGTAGATACATATGTAATAATTTACAAGTAAAACTTGTACAGCATAAAGTTGTAGATCATACATGATGTATACAATCCACATGGAATTAATTATACTAATTTTAGCATTTGGTTGGCTTCCATGTGCAGTATATAATACCGTGATCTGGTGCAGCTGTGGAGCTGTTGTTTCATTCCAGATGTTCCTTCAGCTGCTGTGTAGGAAACAAGATTTCTTCATTGTCCACAGTCCTACCTTCATAACTATTTACACACCTATGAGAAGTAAAATCACAATCCATTCTTTGTGTATCATTGCACTTCTGGGTTTTGTTCTGAGTTGTTGAATGGGTTTTTTTTTTTCCTACTGGCTGATTGTATATTTGCAAGTTGCTTATTTGATTACTTAACTGTCCATGTGAGCGAGTGTTTAGAGCTGACCAAGCTGGGATTTGACCAAATGGTGAAACAACAGCAGAGGACTGTCAGGTTAACAAGAAAAGCTCAGACTCCATTAGAACTTAGGCTGAATTTCACCCTTGTCAAGTCTAAAGTTTAATTTAGGGATATCTTAAAGGTATCTGGGCTATTTCTGTAGTAAGAAATAGTGCCTGGGAGGAAGTTTTCTGGATGTTGAAAATATCAACTCCTGAGAGTATTCCCTTGCCTTCTGATGGGTACTAGTTTGCAACATTTCAAAGAGGTCTAGGTAGAGCTTTACATTAGTGTTTCAGGGACTGTGCCACTAAGGATTTTTTGTACAGGCACACAGTTTTAATGGGTTGGAGGATATGCTAAGGTAGTTCATACCAGATGGCCTTTACTGTCAGAAATTGCTCTCTGGAAAGTTTAACATGCTGGTAATGTAAAGTACAAACAGATCATTTCATGGGCAGCAATGATCAGTTCACTGTCCCTTTTAAGCCCCCACTCATCGAAAGGAACAAATTGGAAGTTTCATCATCTGAAGTCCTGTGGGGACCCGGTCCAGTCAGAATACTTACACTGGAACAGTTGGGATCTTGATACATTTCAGCTGCACATGTGTTCTTCTGCAAACATTTTGAAGGTACTAACACCTGTATTTTGATAATAATTATCCAGCTACTAGTGTTCTAATTCCTCTGGAGTTGAAGGGCTTCCAAATCTATGTCATCCAGTTTCCACAGGAGTGCTATAAGGTTCACTAAATAGTATGACAACTGTCCCTTCAAATGGAGATCAGCCCTCTGTTTGGGGGCAGCGGCAAAGAACTGCAGATGAGCATGAAGAGCAGAACAGGTCGTTTGTTGCAGCATTTGCCTGCTGTGCCTGGGTGAGGGTCATGTCTAACTTGGTTTTAATGCTGAATGTGCAAAACTGGTGACCAGAAGATAAACCACTTAGTTGTGGTGGCTCTTCTGTATGTGAAGCATCTCAAATGCTACTGGATGCCTGTTCCTAAGCACCTGCATTGATATCTGTCAAACATTTCTGATGGACTCTGTGTCAGTGTAAAAGGTGTTTCTTAGAAGAAAAAAGAGTGGAGTGCTGATCATAAGAACTTCAAATTGTTGCTCCCAGTTGTGTCTTGCTGATACACTGCAACAGGGACTGGAAAAGATCTCGAATTTCTAAAGTGAGAGGAAGAAATTATTTACCTCTTTGAACAAGGTAGTGCTTTGTACTGAGCTCATACAGCATGAGTTCACATGAAGGTCATGTATGATTGCTGTCCTGCTGACGAGATGTAGTTGATACGGGATTGGAAGATGGCAGAAGGATCTAACCATTGTTCATGAGTTAAAAGTGAAGAACTTTGTATTTTTAAGTTCTGATTGCAGCAATTAAGTGCAGAAGAAGTAGTTTTAGAGATATATTTAATTCTTAGCACTCGTTGGTATTTAAATTTTCATAATAATTTATAAATCTTTTTGGTTTTAATCTTTTTCTTCCACGAAGTATTCCTTGTGTTTGTGTTGTTTGCTTGTGTCTTCTATAGGCTTAGAAAAAAATTTTTTGACAGAGTTGAAGTATTTAATAATTTAATGTAAAAATTTATGTCCGTTGTAAAGCATCTCACTCTACCACACTGCTTCACACTTCTGGGAATTATGTGAGGCATGTGGTGCCCTGCTTACAGCACTGTCTGGCATGAGAAGCAGAGAACCACGTGCCCCTGGAAAACTTAGTTCTCTTTGGTTTTAATAACTGGTTTAGAGACTGTTAGTTTGTTTTGAGAATGAAAACCTTGTCAGAACTTCTTGTCCAACTGCAGGTACTCAAAACTATTTAGAGTTTTTAGTGGAGGGATTTTCATTCTTAATGAAACTCAGAGCGAAAGCTTTAATTTAAAAAAAAATTTAAAAAACAAAAACTAACCAACTAGCACAGCTGATCATAGACAACTTTTTCAGTGTTACTCTTCCAACTCATGCAGAATTCAGGCTCTGCCATACTCTGCTGTAGCAACACCAACACTTAATTTGAAAATCTTAATAGCGCCAAGATATTACCTGTCTGGAAATTTTACATCCTCCTGCTGGAGGAAAAGAGAATGGTTAGTATGACCAAGACTACTATTAGTCAGATGTTGTTGGCTGTATTTGCTAATGCTGTTTCCACGTATTTTTCTGGAGTTGAAAGCTGAAACCTTCCTGTAGTGATGTCAGACAACGGAAAGATTTTTTTTGTTTGGTTTGGATTTGTGTGTAAGTTAAGCATATTACAATTTAAAATGACAAATTACAAACCAAGCATACTGTATGTTAAAAAAAACCAAAACAAACTGTATTTTTTAGGTAACACGTCTTCAAAAAGTTGATGGTTTTAGTTACAACACTGTATCTTCACTCCTAAGTCTGGAATTCAAGTTGAGTTTTTGAGGGTAGGCTGACTTAGTGGTTTCCTCCTGTTTTGACACATGAAGAGTTCTAGCTGAGGAAGTGGTAAAGTTGCACATTGTGCTTGACTTTGAGATGAAAAACGATAATTTGATAGAGTGTGTGGTACTAGATGGTAAACTTGAGTATGGAACACTGAAGTTTCACAGAGAGATAAAGAATGAAAGGGGTGAGAACAAGCAAGTTGGAGCAGTGGTTCTTCTGAAAGCTACCATGTTTTGTATTGAGTAATACTGACTGCTGCAAATCAGGTTGGGTTATTACTGTCAAAAGTACTGAAGAAAAAATACTGGCAACTAATCAGGTATGTAGTATGTTTCTCATGACTAGTCCACTATCAGTGATTCAGAAGAGTTGCATCTGTAAAGCTTGTTTCTCATCTGTCTAATCACATAAAGCTACTGGGTTAGATACATCTGGGGTTTAATTTTTGTAACTTTAAAGCACCTTACTAACTAGTAAATCATAGCAATTGAGACTCTAGTTTTATCTACAGAAATTGAAATAAGCTCACGTATTTTAGTAGTAGGAAGAGAATTATTTCTAAGATGGCAAATATCAGAATTGTGTCTACAAAATTAAAATGATTTTAAATACTTTGAGCTAGACTTCTTTTAAGCTAATGAGTACTTAATCTAGTACCTCCAATTATGAGAGTGTTGGGGTTTTGGTATTACCTTGGCCCTACACTGCAGTTCTTATTGTGTTGTCACATGTTGTAAGATATATTTGAGATTAAGTGCAGTTAAAGCATGCCAAAGAAAATACAAAATTCAGTGATGTTGAAAAGAGGGTTTGATGGTTTTTTCTCTTCTTTTAAAATTATTGGAACTAATGTCAAAGGCAATTGATATGAAATGTAATTAGTAGCAACAGACTAACAGGAGCAAGGCATTTGTCCTTTCCTGTGTGTACTCAAACCAAGAGTGTGTGTTTATGAAGATAGGTTGTTCAGGATACCTGTATCTTTATTTTGCCAGGCTGGTCTAGGTGAGCTTCACTGCTGTGTAAGGTGCAGGTTTGTATTGTTGTAGTTCTTGGAGGAGTATTTTTATGGTAAGGCTGGAAGGGGCAGTTTTGACTGCACTGTGTAGACAGGTTCTAGATTCATATTCAGTAATAACCTCTTACTGTTCAGTAACTAATGGATAAACCTGGCACTCATTAGAGAGCTCTAATCAACCCGTTGATAGTGGAGGGAATAATGAACACTTGTAACTTCAGTCATGGATTTGCGTATCTAGATAGTTATCATGTAAAAACATATGTAAAGACAGACTTTATTTCTCATTCAGTAACTCTAAACAAGAAATAAATTAACTGTTCTACAAATAGACGATTGGAGTCTTTTACTAAATAGACTTACTGTGGAAACAGATCTGCTGGTTAAATCCCTGTATTTTGTGGGAAGGGCAGAAGTATCAGATGATTTCCAAGGTGAAAATACTACAAGAGGTTTGGTTTCATATATTCCAGGTAATTATGGGGGAAAAGATCTGAAAAGAAAAAATTTGTCATCCTGGAGAAGTGGTTTGGTGCTATAGATAACAGGCTGTGTTGTCAATAGAAGTGATAATGCACAATAGGAGCAGCTGAGCCCTCTGCTTTTTCTATCAAAAATAATTTGATGATCACTTACAACATATTTATGTTTCAAGATTGAAAATGTTCTATCACAGAACAGACAGAAACAATTTTTTTTCTTTTAACTGTAGATTTTTAAAACTAACATTTCTTGAAATTGCTCTGGTTTTTTGGGGGTTTTTTTTTTGGTTACTAAATTAAATGTGCTTTTAGAATAACTATGCTTGCTATTAGAAAAATAGTACATTATTCACCCTGCCAACTGACAGTCTTCAGGCAGACATCTCTTCTGTTTGAGTTATATAAACTGAAAAATGTGGGGGAATATTAATAGAAATGGGCAACTGAACTATGAATAGCATAACTTTTCGGTTTTTGTCAATCACATTCAGGCTTGATCGTCTCTTTATTTTACTGGACACCGGTACAACACCAGTAACAAGAAAAGCAGCTGCACAGCAACTTGGGGAAGTAGTGAAACTGCATCCTCATGAACTGAATAATCTCTTATCTAAAGTAAGCATATTTTTTCCCCTAGTACTTTAATGGTGAGAATAAAAGTAAAGTTTAAGGGGGTGTGCTTCTGTGGGAAGAGGAAAAAGCATAGTAGTCTTGTGTTCTTCAAAAGTAGGAGACTGAAGAAAATTAGGGGCTGCTTCTGTTAGAGTTGCTGTTCTGTCACCTTCTGAAATGGTTACATAAGTGAGGTTTCACTTTGCATTCAGTATTGGTATTCAGCATTTGCTTTAAGTTCAGATCTTTTTCTATAAAGAGAAGCTCTACTGCCTTATAAAGATTTCTGTTCTTGCCTTTAAAGATTATTACTTGTGTGATAAAGCATTAAAAATACCGGAGGCTGCGTGTCTTTAAAAGGGCTGGAACGTGGAAAGAGTTTTCCATTAGCTTGAGACTTCAATCTGGCCAAGTCTAGTAAAACCACCAAAAATAGTCTGTGTTTGACAGGTGGAGATGGCTCAGTGACCTCAGTTCTGTTCTTACTGAACAGGTGCTCTCACCACAATTTGATGCTCTCAAGAGTGGCCAATGAATCATGAATATGAAACTGCTTTCAGAGAAAAGAAATAGTTTTTCCAGATGTGTGACATAGTGATAAATAAGTTTAGAAGAGCATATATTGCTTCATGTGACCCATGTCATGTCTGTTCTTGGGTTAAATGACTTCAGGGTTTTAAGGTCTGTTAATCAATTTTGAACACTTCCTTTTAGAAAAAAAGCCAGCAACAAACCAACCAACCAAAAAAAGTAAAAACATGTCTCAAGCCTTGTTCAGTACCTGAAGGAAAT
Source organism: Orthonyx spaldingii (assembly GCA_013397795.1). Taxonomy (NCBI): domain Eukaryota; kingdom Metazoa; phylum Chordata; class Aves; order Passeriformes; family Orthonychidae; genus Orthonyx; species Orthonyx spaldingii. The sequence goes on along the minus strand of VZTJ01005785.1, from coordinate 589,283 downwards.
AAAGCTTCAGTTTAACTGATTGGACTAAATATATCTTGGACTTAAGATCTGGCTCTGCCAAGTGTTCTGCTTAACAGTGAGCAATATAGAGAAGGCTGCTGACATTTCTTGGTTTGTTTTCCTGTCCTTTAGGTTTTTTTGTTTTGAATGTTGTATTAATCCATAGCATTAAAGTAGTTGTGTTTTAATAGAACATAACAGTTGATGGATTTTTTTGGAAGTACATTTTAAGCAAATACTTATTTACCTATTAATCTCTCCTTAAAGGTGTTAGTGTATTTAAGAAGTACGAATTGGGATACTCGTATTGCAGCTGGCCAGGCTGTCGAAGCAATAGTGAAAAACGTACCTGAGTGGAATCCAACTCCAAGATCAAAACAAGGTGCTCCTTAAATTAATTGTGTATAACTCATTGTTTATCTTATGCAAACTGTCTGTGATATGAGACTTTTAAGGCAGCTGTGTCATTTGGGTTTTTTATGAGCATAGACTTTTATTTGCATGTAAGTCGTTTGGAGCAGGGTTAATAATGCCAGGGTCATGGGTTCAATCCCTGTATGGGCCACTCACTTAAGAGCTGCACTTGATGATCCTTCTGAGTCCCTTCCAACTCCGACTATTCTGTGAAGTAGGACTATAAGTAAAACCTCTTTGGCTTTAGATGTTCCTGCTCAGTTGTACCTGACCTTTGTTTCTTCCAGAATTCCTATGCTTGTGCTTTGTACCCTCATAAAGCTTTTATAAATAAAAGGAATAACTAGTAAAATGGTAAAACGTTTAACCAATCAACTTTGTCATGATAGTTTGCAGAATCTCTTTTCTTCAGTGTTCCCTTAATCGGAGTACGTTTCTGAGGGAGGTGAAATGGCAGCTTGCTGAAGTCTGTTCTGTTTCTTTGCATCTGAAATCGTCATGTTAGGCATGTTCATTTCCTTAAGTGTTGAGTTACAGACTTAGTGATTTTATCCAAACCCATTGATACTGTCTTATGTTCATAACTTTGTCGCACAGATTCCAAAGGTTCACTGACTTGTTTAAAAACAGACACATACACACTGCCTAAAGCAGCAACAGTGAAACTCACATCTGTTTGAGATGATCTCATTTGTTTCACTTAGTGCCTCCCAGTTCTGTTGGTTTTGAATTTGACAAAGCAAGTTCTACATTTTCCTTGTCCATTGTCTTTATTTTTGTAAACAGTCATATTTGCTCTCCTCCAGCAACTTTTCTTCATACTGAGGAGTTGCAGTCTTTTTGGTCTTTTCTCACAAGCTTTGTCTTTTAAATAACTTTTTCTTTCTCTGTGCTTTCTCTAACTTGTGTCCTCCTTGAGATGCACAGAACTCCACACATGCACTACCTGCATCTCTAGAGCACTGGTATTTACACATGGTGACAAAATGTGCTTTGTCCTGTCATCAGTGTCCTTCCTGGTGATCCCCAGTACTTTGTTGTCTGCTCTGGCTTTCTCTGCTCAATAAACAGGTGAATACAGAAAACTGTCAGAAATGCCTCCAAGATTTTTATTGAATGTTAACTGCCAGTTTTGAACACAGTGTTGTGTAGGCATGGTTTAGGTTGTTCGTTTTACACCTTATGTCTGTTCTGAGAGTCCTCCTTGGATTCCTTAGTGCCTTTGTGAATCCGGGCTACCCAAAAAACTTAGTGTCACCTGTGTGCTTGGAGAGGAGTGCATTAGTGAATGTGTTTTCCATTGATTAAGAGAATTGGTGCCAACACTGATCCCCAAAGGACTCCAGAGCTAACTTGTATCTTTCAGTTTGTGAAAGGATGTTCTCTCCAGTTCTGTGCTCACCTGGTTCTTTTGATTTATTTTTTCATATGAATCCTTGCCAAAAGCTTTTAAATATATTTTGTTCGCTGGATGCCCTTTATCCGCTTGTTGCAGCTCTTTAAGGACATTGATAATCAAGTTATTGAAAGGTGGTTTTTCCCAGAGCAATTCTAAATCTTTCCCAGTAAATCATATTTATCGATATACTTAATAATTTAGTTATAGAATCATAGAATAGTTTGGATTGGAAAGAACCTTAAAGATCATCTAGTTCCAACCCCTCTACCACAGACAGGGACTGTACTATTGTATACTCTGCCTCACTGAGGATAGACATTCATTTCACTTGTCTGGTTCCAGGGATTGCTTCTAGCATACCTTTTGTACATGGAAATTGGGCAACCTGTTAGAGTACAGCACCTTTTTTAAATGCATTGTCCAGTTCTTGCACATCTGTCTGTCAGATTATTAATGACATTGAAAAGATAATTGTGTGTTTGAGGAAGAAGGTGCTGTTTGAGAAGAGCTCACAGCCAGGCTTCAGCAGCCCTTGGTGGCTGACTTTCTCCCATACCTGCTTAGATCACTCTCCAGCTTCACTGCTTTGGATGCTTGGCTGGGAGGGATATGCAGTAGTTTTGGTGTGCTACTTGTGATGCTGTTTGTGGGCCATATGCAGTTCAAAGCTGTGAGGTGGCCATGTGTGTGCAGAGAAGGCCTAGTGGTAGGTCAGTGTCCAAGATTTTAAAATGCTAAATTTATCAAGGGAAAAAAATTAATTTTTTTTTTTCTACTCAGATACATTTAGTGACCTATTTCAGTCTGTCTTTGTGAAAATAGAGCCTTCATGCTTTGTGAATCAAAATGCTGTATGTCTCGTGATTCTTTGGAGGAGGGAGATTATTTCTTGCTTTTCCTTAATCTTCTGCCAGAATTTTGAACAAAGATTTCATCACCTTGTCCTTAATATTATTTTTATTTCCTATGTAGAATCAGGCTCAGAAAGTCCTAACGAAGATTCACCTTCAACAGATCGCTTGCGTTTTGACAGATTTGATATATGTCGGTTGTTAAAACATGGTGCGTCTCTTCTTGGATCTGCTGGTGCAGAATTTGAAGTCCAAGATGATAAATCAGGTATCTATATTTTACCTGCAGATGAAAAAACTTACTGATTTGAAAAAGTTTGTTGTGGCAGTATTATAAGTCTAGCCATCCATGAATTCCCAGAATGCTAGGAAATAATGACAGAAAATATTTCCCAACATAAGTGGTTTGTATTTTCCTTAAGTTATACGTTTTTTTGGGTGGGGGTATATTGTTTGTTTTTGCCTTAACAGGACTACTATGTGTACAGTGGGAAGAAGGGGTCAAAACCTGAAAAAGCAGTGTCAGATTTCTGTAGACTTATTTAAGAGGAGCAGGCACTATCACCACTTGTACTTCACTTAAACAATGTTCTCACATATAGAAGTAGGATGTGGCTTATTTAAAAGCTTGAATGTTTCAAGTATAGAAAGATTGCATTAAAAATACCATGACAAGACTGCCAAAGTTGAAAGATCAAATACCAGTGCCTGTGTGATGTTTTTCTGTTTCAAGTGACTTCTCTAATATTTTTATTCAGTAATTTTTTAGCTGAAAGTTGGTTTATCGGTGTAATGGCACTGAATTATTTTAATCTAAGCTCTTTTTTTGCTATTGCTGTACTTCCCTGCTCTTAATTCCAGACCATCTACCAGTTTCTGCACCAAATTAAGTGGTGCTATAGATAAGAATCTGGCTGTGTAGCCCTGATTCCTTTGTTCCCTGTGTGTGTGATGAGTTCTGTGCAGGGTACACAGAAGATCAGTAACTCAGCAAGGAGCAGAACCTGTGGCTGCAGAAACTTGAGCAGTGTCTTGTCTCTTCAGCCTGGCTGCTAATTTATTTCTTGCCATCTTTTAAGCTAGATTAATAAAGTGGGGTACAAGTTTCACCTTGTCTAATGAAGCTCAACACTTTAGTTCATAGAAGCCTGATATTTATCCCAGTGTTGTGTGATTTCACGTAAAAAACTTTAAGAATGAAAATAAATAAGAAATATAATACCAAAAAATAAGAAAATGGAAGAAAAAACTTTAGTTGCTGCTTTTTTTAACTCATGAAATCTACAGTCTGCTTTCTCTTCTGTGTTTTATAGCAGCTTCCCTTTTCAAGTAAGTAGACAATGTGAGTGGACATAATGTAACTTAAGTAATCTTTAGAATTAGCAGCCTTTAACAATTTTTTCTAAGATGATTTTACAAAAGGAGAAATATTTTATGAAGAATGGAAGTTGCTTGTCAGTTAAGTGCAGTTTAAAAAACTTACTGGTTTAGATAATATTAACTACTAGTTACTGCTGAACCTGGTCTACACCCCAAAATCATGCCTATATTGGTCATCTACTTAAAAGTTTATGCTAATGATTGAAGAAAAACACCACCACACCAACAAAGCAAAACAACAAAAAAAATTCCTCCTGACTTGTTTCTGTACTGTGCATGTAAGGAGTGAAATCTGACCGTCCTACCAGCTACAAGTTTTGGGTTGTTTGGAGAGTTTATTCTACTTGGGTGCTAAAATCTTATATTTCTTACGTAAATGTAGGTGGTCCCAAAGTCTAGGTGTTCTATGGTTGGTGTTGAAAGGTGGCACATTCTTGAGTGGTGTCTGTTAATTTCCAAAATGAAACTTGCTTGATCACAGTTTAAGTACATGTGTAGTTACACTAGCAGAAAAGGTCTTCCTGAGTATCAGTGTGATTTGGTTTAGAAGATTGTATTAGCCAAGTACCATTTAACCCAGTAAATTGTGGCTTTATGTACAGTAAGCAAGTCTTCAATAATATAGCTGGTTGGAAATCTGACGCATCTTCTTTTAAAACCCTTTTTTAAGCTGAAATTGATCCTAAAGAGAGGATAGCACGACAGAGGAAACTGCTACAAAAGAAACTTGGCTTAGATATGGGTGCTGCAATTGGAATGAATACTGAGGATCTGTTCAATGATGAAGATTTGGACTATTCTCCTTCTTCAGTTTTACTAGTAAACAAACAACCTGTAGGTAAAACCTTGGGTTATTTGACTGCAAGGAATAATACAGTGGGTTTGCTTTATTTGAGCTTCTATGGTTATAATATTTCTATTTTAAATAGGATGATTGGCATCTAATGTGGTATGTTTTGGCTTCCTGAGTTCTTACATCCCATAGTTGCTCGTTAGTATTATTCGATGTCAAACTGCTGAAATGTTTGAAATGGAGGGTTGGGGAAGTTGAGAGCATTGTGGGTTTGAGAATTTTTCAGGACTTTCGTCGTAAGAAGAATTGACAATGAATGACTTTTCTTTCAGACTCTTCAGGCTGCTGAGTTAATTGACTCAGAATTTCGAGCTGGTATGAGCAGTAGACAAAAGAATAAAGCCAAAAGAATGGCTAAGCTATTTGCAAAGCAAAGATCCAGAGATGCAGTGGAAGCTAATGAGAAGAGGTATAATAGTGAACTGGTTTCCTTTTATTTCAGTTAAGCTGTGATTGTGATTTGATTTATCTGTTGAGAAACTTCCTACAGTCTTTGCATCTTGAATCTCTTATGTGCTAATTGTGTTGATGGTGAAAAGCTTGCGTGCAGCGCCTGTTCCCAGTAGAGTTTTGTTGAGGACCAAGCTTCAGAGGCATCTTGACATAATGGGATGCTACAGCTGAAATGTGTGGTTTGTCCCTGTTATTAAATACGGCTTGAGAATAATGCATGAAAATGGGGGATTTTAAGAAGATGAATAACTGAAAATTTAGGATACAGCTTTCTGATGTGTGCCGTGTTTTTCACCGGAGTTTGTAGTGGCATATTATTGTATCTATTGTGTTTATAATAAGTGGTGAACAAAACTCTTGATCTTATTTAGTAATTGCTGGGTTTCTTGAAAAAATCTGAGTCGGATTGTGAATTTGGGACAGCATTCTGCTGTCTCCTCAATACATCTTTTGTTTTTACGTGTAAACTTGCCTGTCTTGCATATTTCACAGTGTTAAACCTCTTTGGTTTGTATTCTTACCATACTTTATTGTATCTGAAAACTTCAGTTGTAGATGTAATTACTTCCTTTAAAGCGTATTTCCAGTTCATAAACATGTATGTGCTCCTTCTCAGCAATGATAGCACTGATGGGGAGCCAGAAGAAAAGAGAAGAAAAATTGCAAATGTTGTCATCAACCAGCCTGTTGCAGACTCAAAAACATTGGTGGAAAATGCTCAGGAAGAGGTATGAAGTATTGTTCTGCTGTTAGCAGGAATGATCATTCAGTTTTTTAGCAGAGTAATATGAAACAAAATTCCTTCATGCACCCAAATTCTTCAGTCATTTTAGCATTCAGGGAAATGCAATGAAGAATGTCATTGCCAGCTTACTTTTATACATATTGAAGCAAATGAGCTTCTAACTGTGTTACAGCATTGAGGAGGAAAACACATTTAATCCTTTGGTAGCAGTTTGTGACCCAAATGAACACGAGTAGGTGGCTACAGGTGTCAGACCTGGCTATTAAACTGGAAAACTGTGCTAAACACTTACATGGGAGGATTACAGTGAGCCACAAATAATTTGATCTAAATGCTTATTTAATCTTTATTTAATCTTTGCCATACTTTAATTAGGCTTAATTTAGAATTAAGTTCTGTCTTTAATAGTTGAAGATTAGAACAATTAACCTTATTCTTGGAAAAAACTACTTGTTTCAATAGATTGAAAAGCTAAAACTTAGCAAATGCTAAACCAGAATACAAATGGTGCATAGAAGTTTATTTGAGAAGACTTTATCTAAATAAGTCTGTATTCTACAAAAATAGTTTTCCAGACATAGTTCAGTAATTAAATTTTATTTGCATAAAAATTATTGGAAAACTAATTTGAAATATTAATGGTAGCTACAGGCAGAATATCTGCCTGTTGCTATCTGCCTTTCAGTTCCTTTATGTATGTGATGATGTGAACTTACTAATGGTAGTAAAATTTCCTTTCCACAGCCATGTCAGTTTCCTTGTAGGAAATTTTGGGATAGTGGATATGCTTTGGTTTTCGGAAAATGGAATGTGCTTTGAAAAGGGTGCTGTTTATTACTGGATTCATTGACCCAGTTTCATTATGTAGTGTTTTCAAAATGAGATTTGTCTATTATGTTCTTTAAAGGCGAAGTTCATAAATTTAAAGGATTACTGGTTGGACTAAGAAACTTGGCTTAATTTTCTGCCTTAGCATAGTTTCTAAAGGAGAGGTGAATTCCTGAACATCGAAATTAATTCCTATAGAGAAGAGGTTACATTGTTAACAGAAACCTCATAAACTTCCTAAGAGATCAAGTGCCAACCAGCAAAGTTTCTGAGCTGGGGAAGAAGATTGTTTTTTCAGTTCTGTCCAGTAATGAAGAAAAATACTTAAGCTTTTGGAGTTTTTTGTATGCCATTTAAATACTTGAAGACAACACAGAAGTGTTCATGATTCCTTTCTCTTTTAATCTCATACTTAATAATTTTTTATGGATTTAGGCAAATGAATGGCCTCTGGAAAGCTTTTGTGAAGAGGTGTGCAATGATCTCTTTAACCCTTCTTGGGAGGTAAGACGTGCACTATGTAAGGTGGAACTATACATTTTTTTAAAAAGGGATTCAACAGAAAAGCAAATATTGTATGTGTAGAACTTACGAGAATTTTGCTAGATATCAAAACTTAAATCAATTGTGCATATGGATTACATAGCCAAGATAAATTTGCTTTTAGCAAACTTAAAAGTTTTTTAAGACTCATTTGAAGGAGAATGGAAAACAGATGTGTATAGTATACTTGTGGAGAGTGGGAAAGATATAAAAAACAGTCATTTTATAAATGAGAATTATGGGAGTATTGAAATTCAAGCAAAATAGAATCACATCAATCTGGTTAAAAAGATTAAGCAATTGAAACAAACTTGGATTCATCAAGACTTTGAGGCATAGTATGTGAATCTGTTGCTGGCAACAGTGGCATGTTTGTCTAACGCTAAGCTACTAGAAAAGGGAGGGGAATCAATCCTCTCGTAACTACAAAAGCTGTTTGGTTGCTTGGACCACTTACTTTCAAGATTCAGAACTGTTCTACTCACCTTTTTGTTTAGTCCTCACACAATTTTCCACAAACTTTGGTAGAAATTTCAGGTAAAAATATGAAGTGGCTGATAATGATCTAACTTCTTGGTGCAGAAGATAGAAATAACTGTTGTCAACTAACTTCATTTTCTTAAGTTGATCTTTTGAAAAGTTAAATATTAACAGCAACTCTAACATCTTTATGTGTATCTGTAGCACAGTCTTGGTGATGTCAGTATGGGCAGAGCCAGCTTAATCTCAAACTTGGAAACATAGAGGTAGATCATATGCAGCCAGCACAATTATTTTGGTCCCAGAAAAAGAATAATTATATTTGTGTGGCACACCACTGCATCTGAGCTAAAAAACCTCACCTTATTTGAAAGCAGGCTGTTTGCAGTTGAAGGCCAGGTCCACTTGTCTTCTGATATGTAGATGTTCTCATAGCTTTCTTAGTACATTTGATATAGGGCACATACATCTTAATAAGGGAAGTAGATCAATACAGAATCATTATTACAGTATGTTCTGGGTGAAAAATAGGTTAATCTGTCTCAAAATGTTTATTTAAAATGGCTCTCTGGCAGCATCTTGTGATGTCTAGAGGCTGCCTGGGTAACTACCTCAGACTGCTTGCCAAGCTTACAGGCAGTTGAAGTCAGGCAGGATGAATCCCACTACTGGTGTTTCCTTTATATGTTTGTGTCCTGCTGGTTTGTGTTTGCAGAAGCTGAGACATTAACTATCAAAGTCTCCTTTTGACTTGTAAAATCTAGCTCATCAGCCATCTTGGACCAAATAAATTGTTGTATGAACAATTAGGGTTTTAAGAATAGACTCTCTGGCTGTTTTTTATTGGCTTATAACTTTAACCAACAGCCACTGAGCTGTACATAGGGGACATGTGTGTTTGCATTTCATATCAGATATTCTGATGAAGGAAGAACCTACCAAGTACTCAGTTCTAGTTATTACTGCCATGCAATGAAATGCAGCAATTTTCTGCTAGCAACAAGTATGTATATGAAGTGTTCTTAAAAAAAGAGTTAGTTCTTTTCTAACTTAGGAGGTTGGTATTTGGACAGGTGAATATTTTAATATGTAATTTGATTAATAATTCCTGCAAGTCTAAGTAGTACTAATTCTGCAACTCTTGAAACATCTCTTTTAGGAATACAGTAGTATTATTTCAGTTTTCCAACATGAGTTTTGTTTTCTGTTCCCTAGTATTTTAAAATTGACTTTTTATTTCACTTTTCTAGGTTCGACACGGTGCAGGTACTGGACTGAGAGAGATACTTAAGGCTCATGGTAAAAGTGGTGGTAAAATGGGAGACAGCTCTTTAGAGGAGGTAAGTTTTCAGCTATGTAGACTTAATATGTTGCTTAAATGAAGTTTAGAAAAGAGACTTCTTAAAATACTTAAACTTTGCAGTATAAGTGTGTGATGTGGGGTAATATAAAGACTTTTCTGCTCAGAATCACCTGGATGACATCACTGTACACACTGACAAAACATTCTTTTTAAAAGAAATGCAGACTCCAATACTACTGTATAAGTAGCCATTAATAAGTTGGTTGTGCATAAAGTTATTAAACATTAGCTTCCATATTAGAATATACTGTTTTCAAGTCCTGGTAAGGCTGTTCTGAAACAAAATTGACGAGTTGGTTATGTAACTCTAGTAGTGTCTCAGACCAACTAATTCTACTTGCTTCAACAGTAAGAGCCCTCTATCAAACTGCCTCTCTTTATTATGAGAAAAGGAGTTAAAATAGTCTTAAAAGGAGAACAGTTTTTAAAAAATATCCTGACAGTAATAAGTTGCCTACTAATAGTGAATTTCATCCAGATTTCTATTGACTCCCCTGCTGTAGAAGCAGCTGGAAGAGCTTGTGGCTGAGAGAGTGGAAGAATGAGATGTAAATCAGTGTATTTCAGCATACTTTGTAAATAGGGAAAGCAAAAACTTCTCTCTCTCCTTGCTTCCCTGTAGAGTAGTATTTGTTCTGTGGACATGGCTGGGTAATAATAACACAATCTGCAATGATAAAATCACTTTAAAGCATTTCTTATCTATTTATGGGAAGTGTGTGTACTCCAGCTAGCTTCAAAGCCTGCTGTGCATGCCCTATGCTGGGAATAATTCTTTGGCATATATGAGAATTTGAAATCCATAATATCCTTTAAGTTTCATTTCAAAGGGTTGTTCTCAAGGGAAGTGGCGACCTAGTAGGCAAATAGTGAAGATGAGAAAGATGATTCCTGAGCAGTTGTTCTTATGGGGCTTCTACTCTGAGATAGAAAATTACAGAGTTTTTGGTCTCTAACAGAGCTTCAAGATGAGCTTTGTTAAATCTGGAGGAGATGGGAATGAAAAGAACCTTTCACTGGTTCTTCCACAGTGAGGTACTGCTTTGTAGTTTGTTTACTTGTAAATCTGCTTCCAACATATTAATTAATTTGCCTAAGATGTGTTGCTGTTTGTCAGTATAGATTATCTGAATGACTTTACTTTTGTCTGCTGTGTAGGAATAAAATTGTCCACCTTACAAGGTGCTCTCCAGCAGGCAACTAAGCATCTCAGCCTCTTTCTCACTCCTCCCTCTGGTGGTATGGGGAGGACCATCAGGAAAGAAGTAAAATTCATGGGTTGAGAAGAGTTTAATAGTTGAAACAAAGTAAAATATTGTGATAATAGTACTAATCATAGTAACAGTAATGGAAAGGAGAGAGAGAATTAAAACCCTGGAAAAACAAGTGCTTCACGATATAATTGCTCACCACTGCTCTGATCAATTCCCAGCCTGGTCCCAAGCACCACTCAGCCCCTTCTGGGTACCTCCCCCAGTTTATGTACTGGGCGTGACACTCTGTGGTGTGGAATGTCCCTTTGTCACCTATCCCAGCTATGCTTCCTCCCTGCTTTTTGTGTGACTCCTGACTGGCGGAGCATGAGAGGTTTTTGACTTAGGGTCAGCATGAAATAGCAGCAACCAAAACATCAGTGTGGTATCACTATTATTCTTATACTGAATCCAAAACACAGCACTGTACCAGCTACTGAGGAAAAAAAACTAACTCTGTCCCAGCTGAAAGTAGGGCACTAGCCTTTTGATCAAGGTACTGTGTTTTTAGGGAAGAAAACCAGGTTATGATGTTTACAGTAACCCAGGTGAGTTGAATTAGTGATGACTACTTGGCCTTGACTGTCTCTGCAAGAGGACTATGTTGAGTCATTGTGAACATTTGTAGTCTTGTCTTTTACATGACACATTTTAGCTAAAGTAAGCATATCAGAAATGCTTTATGAATAAATGTAGTCAAGGTGTTCAATTTTTCTCTTCTTACAGATGATTCAGCAGCATCAGGAGTGGCTAGAAGACTTGGTTATTAGACTTCTTTGTGTGTTTGCACTAGACAGATTTGGAGACTTTGTTTCAGATGAAGTAAGTTTAAGTTACCTTTGCATGAACAGGTAGATGAGCAGGCTTCTGCAGGAGATAACACTGCAGCATCTTGGCTGTGCCTTGCATATTGCTGCTGCGTGTGCCTGTTACAACTGCTCACAGATACTTATCAAAAATGATACATAAACTTCACCTTGTTTGTATTGCAGTTTGGTCCTAACTTGACTCTAAGTCAAAGTTCCTGCAGAAGTATCTGTTCTATTGTTTTCTTTTTCCTAGGTAGTAGCACCAGTACGTGAGACTTGTGCTCAGACTTTGGGAGTAGTATTGAAACACATGAATGAACCTGGTGTTCATAAAACTGTGGATGTTCTCCTGAAGCTGCTTACACAGGAACAATGGGAAGTGAGACATGGTGGTCTCCTAGGAATAAAGTATGCTTTGGCAGTACGTCAGGTAATAACCCTCGTGACAAACTGTAGAGAAATTTGGATCAAAAATCCCTACTCAGAGTTGAGGATGTGGCTAAACAGGTAGATCGGTGTGATAAAGCGATCTCACTTGCACTCCAGTCCTGTGGGTTGAGATGTATGGCTGCACTTTTATATCCATGCTACAAGTATATAGTGAAGCTGTGCCATTGTAACTTGATAAATCCCTTGCAGAAAATATTACAAGTAGAGGATATGCCTGCCTGCTCTTGGTAATATTCTCATATGTGAGGTAACAGAGCAGAGTGTTACAAGAAGTTTAGGCTATCTGTGGTGGTATTCTGCAGACACTGAGCTTTGTTTATACCAAAACCAAGCTGACTTACAGTTCATTAAATTTATAACCTATGTTTAATTTCATGAATGGTAACTTAAAATATTTAGATTACAGTCTTGGACCTGTACCATCCCTTCGAAACAATCAGGTTCATTCACACACACAGAGTACATCTTAGTTGATTGGATCTTTTAAAGTTTTTTAGGTTTAAAAATGCTTTTGATCTTTTTGGCAGGACATGATCAACACTTTATTGCCTAAAGTGTTGCCTGCAATAATTGAAGGTCTGCAAGATATGGATGATGATGTCCGAGCTGTTGCTGCAGCATCTTTAGTACCAGTAGTGGAAAGCCTGGTCCAACTTCAATCTCAGAAGGTGACTGATCTGTTTTAAGTTCACTTTTGGTCTAAATTAAGAAAACAGCATTATTTTAGAGGCAGCACTGGTTTGGTTGTTAGTTTTTTTTATGGTAACCTCCTCTACTTATTTGTGTAGGTGCCTTTTATTCTTAATACTTTGTGGGATGCACTTTTGGAGTTGGATGACTTGACAGCTTCCACAAACAGTATCATGATCCTTCTTTCATCCCTTCTGACTTATCCTCAGGTCCGCAAATGCAGGTAACTTCTCAATTAGTATTGCTTCAGCAGTCCAGGTTTGAGTGTCCACTTATTTTCAAATTGGAATTACCGGTTGCTTTCAAGTCACGCATCAAGGAGATGATTAACTCAGCATTTTAGTTCTACTCTGGTTTTTCCTTAAAGCGGAGGTTGGGACAATGCTTCCGTTTTCATTACATTAGTGAAAAGCAACAAAAGAATTAAGAAGTGTACTAGACGTGATTTATATGAGACGTATTTCCCCCTCTCTCTCTCTGCATTCATGTTGGGTGTTATAGTAAAGGATATTTGCTCCACTCACATGGTGGTCCTGCCCACAAACATCTTGTTTGTTAGCAAGGAGCAGACAAACTCCAAACGAGACCAAACTGTGTACATTAAAACACATTCATGAACCCGTAGAACTTTGCTATTGAAACAATTCTGAAGAAGGCTACAAACATAAATTCACATCAGTAGTACAACAGTAATTCTGTGACTGGTTGACGACAGTGCCTAGTTGCTATCTCTTTGGAACTCTGACAAATTAAAGGAACTGCATCTTAGTATGTTAAATTTTTCATAATACACATGGTAAACTCACAGTATCTGCACTTAAGGTAGATGCTGTACACATATGATTTTTTCTCATCCTGTGTTATTGGCACTGCTGAAGCTGGTGGTTGCCCAAATCCAAAATAAAGAATGAAGTTTTGTTACTAGTGCAGTCTTTAATTCAGCATGTACTACTCGCATCAGTTGATATGCCAGTTGCATCAGTTGATATACCAGTTCATGCAAAAAGGATGCAAGCTTGTTTTGAATTGTTTATAAAGTTATAACTGCCTAATAGCAACTTCAGGACAGAAACAGCCCCTCCTTTTTTCTAAACAGTTGAACAAAGCTTGAAGTATAATCTGAGAAAAGACATGGTAAAAATACATGCTGAAATTGACTAATTTTCTATACCAGTTAAAATAAAACCAAAAGCATTTTCCTGAAAAAAGATACCAAGTCAAACTATTTTAAATGTATAAACTGTAGTAATTTGATCCTTCACTTAAAGCTCACCAAGTATATGCAGTATTTTCCTTTCTTAAAGCTTTCTTTTGGATAAAATGAAAATAAACAAAATTAACTTAGCTCTGTGTGTATTTTTCCCTGTCACTGCCTCTACGTCTCCCTTTCCTGTAGTATTCAGCAATCTCTGACAGTTTTGGTCCCACGTGTGTGGCCGTTCTTGCATCACACAATATCTTCTGTGCGAAAAGCAGCACTGGAAACATTATTCACACTGTTGTCTACCCAAGACGAGGTAAGAATTAGAGTTATTAGTGTCTTACTGTGATGAATATTGGAATATGCTTGGTCATATTATATCCTTGTTTCAGAGTTCTTCAACATGGCTGACTCCAATTCTGCAAGACATGTTGAGGCACATATTTCAGTTTTGTATCTTAGAAAGCAACCAAGAAATTCTGGATCTTATTCACAAGGTATTTGCTTGACTTACCACCTAGATATAGTGCTTGTGTAGCCTTCTCTTTCAAATCCTTTGTACTTTTGTGCAGAACAAGAATAGTGTGCTCATGTTAAATACTTTGCAATTGCCCTATGTGATGTATTACTACAGAGTGAATGAGAAAGAGTTCCTGCAGTTTCTTAGCATGTGTATGATCTTATGTAAACCATGTACAAATTTGTCATGATTTCTACTGTGCTTCTTTCCCAAGGTGTGGCTGGAACTGTTAAACAAGGCATCTGTACAGTATGTTGTTGCAGCTGCTTGTCCATGGATGGGAGCCTGGCTCTGCTTAATGATGCAGCCGTCTCATTTGCCCATTGACCTAAACATGTTGCTAGAAGTAAAAACCAGGTCAAAAGTAAGTGAAATGTGACCTCACTGGCTGTTCTGAGGAATGTAGGAATTTGCTTAGCTGTATATAAAACACATTCTAAAGGTGTTAGAGGGGAGTGGTGGTGCCTTTCTAAATCTCTAAGTGAAAACTGTCTTACAAGCCTCAAGTCTGTAGAGCAAGAGTTCTTGTCAGGTTATCCATGAGAATTAAGTTGTGCTGTGTAGCATTCTCTATGTGGATACTTCATAAAGTCTTTATTTACATGGTTCCAAAGCCACCTGTTTGCAGGACTGAGTTAAATCCAAAAGCCTTGTGTTATTTCTGAAAACGTCCTGAGAGAGGTTTCCTTTTTCCTGTGTGTTTATCAGCTGTATGTTGACTATTAACCTTAATATTATAGTGAAGGAATATAGCATGCATTTAATAGGGCTACAGAATGCAGTCAGTGGAGAGATGTTTCACAAGTATTGCCTACTTTAAGAAGTCTGTTATCCAGGAAGTGTTCTTAGTCCAACTTCTGCATGGTGTGGTGGTTATTTGGAATGTTATGGAATATGAATTCATCTTTTCATTACAAACACTCTCATTACAACCTCTCCTTTATTCCATAGGAAAAGGCAAGCGCTAAACTGCGTCAAGGTCAAACCCAGAATAAGGAAGTGATTCAGGAATACATTGCTGGGGCAGACAGCATTGCAGAAGATCCAGCAACCAGGGATTACGTCGTCATGCGTGCTCGGATGATGGCAGCAAAGTCAGTTTACTGGCAATATGAAAACATACTTAAAAGCAATGTATTTTTTCATAATATATAGCGGTTTTGCCAAAATCTGATTACTATTTTGGCATCTAAGTTTTGAATCATTAATTGCACAGTAATAGTAACATTGAAATGACTGTTCTTTTTCCTCTTGTCAGGTTGCTGGGAGCGCTTTGTTGCTGCATTTGTGACCCAGGTGTAAATACTGTTACTCAAGAAATAAAACCAGCTGAATCATTAGCTCAGCTACTGCTCTTCCACTTGAATTCTAAATCTGCCTTGCAGAGGATTAGTGTTGCGTTAGTAATCTGCGAGTGGGCAGCCTTGCAAAAGGTAGGGCGTTTCTGCAGCAAAAATAAATTTTACTTTCTGTCTCAATCCACTGCTTGTCGTGTGGTACTTAGCTTGAAATAAGGTTTCAGGAGGTAAGGTAAAATGGTGTTTGTATGTCTAAATACCAAAATCCTGATCGTTAGACGGGGGAGAAATACAGTGCTCAGTAGATAAATGCCAGCTGTCAGAACTATGAATCAGTAAACATTTTTTCTACAAATAAGTGTATTCTCAAGATGCCTTTTATCTAAGGTCAGTGATTCCTTCTAGGATGACTGTCTTTACTCACTATCATTTATAGTGGCGGACTTCTTGTTCCTAATCCTTTATCTTTAATTTTGAATGTTAATAGTCCCTCTGGATTTTTGTAGATAGATTGAGCTGCCCAAGACTCAACAAAAGAAATTGTAATTATTCAGAAATGCCAATTGTGTTTTTCTGTTACAGGAGTGTACAACTGTGGCTATTTGTGTTCAGCCTCGTTTACTTGGGGTCCTTTCTGAACATCTCTATTACGATGAAATTGCTGTTCCTTTTACACGAATGCAAAATGAATGTAAACAACTCATCTCATTGTTAGCTGATGCACACATTGACATTGGAAACAGAGTAAACTGCAGTGTATTTACAATAGATCAAGCTAATGAGCTGGTAAGTAGAGGCATGCCTGCCCTTCCTTCAAATCTCTTCTTGCCTTGAAATGCACTTTCTGCATAATTATTACATAGACAGTAATTTGCAGAAATAATGTGGTGTCCTTTGCATATCTCATGAAAAAGAATGTGTAAAGATGCTTACTGTTTCCCCTGAGGTGTATTTACAGTGTGACAAAAATCAAGTGCAGTGCAAGGTACATACTTGCTAGGAAAATGAAACTGAGTGTTCTGATCTCAAGTGTGGATTCACTATTGAAATCTACACACAAGAAAACAAAGGAAGCTTCAAAACCATTGTCAAAATACTTGTAAATACGACTATGTAAATTCTAGACCTTCTCCCCCTTGCCCCTGACCTTTTAATCTGCTTTTAATCTTTTTCCAGTGGAAGATTTAAGCAACAATAGTCAACCAGTTGTGTATGGGGAAGGGTATGGAAGGTCCTGCAACTACTCTGTTGTGCTTTTTTCCTAGATTTTTATCCCAGTCTCTTTCCTCAAAAGAAAATCAGCTCAGAGACAACTTGTTTATGCACAGGGCCTTGCACATCCTTTCTGGATTCTTATAGTCACATTCTACTTTGCTCATCTGTCACATGCTTACATATTTCCAGAATATCTGGATAGACCTGACAGATACGAGACAATCTAAATTTGCAAGAGTACATAAACTGCTCTTGTAGCTTTGGGAATCTAAGCTTTAAATGTTTATGATATACCTGATTTTCTTTGATCTGCAGTTAAGATTCCCAGAAACTACATTTTGGATAATTTCCTATTACTTACTGGGAAAATGGAGCTGGTGATATGTGGTCAAGTGACTTGTGTGCTATGAGGATATCTCGTTTTACAGTAAATGAAGCAGATTTGTAATTCTTTTTTTCCTTTCTCTTAGGTTACTTCTGTTTTCAATGAGGTGACATCATCCTTTACTTTGAATCCTAAAGTTCTGCAACAGTTGGACAGTAAACGGCAACAAGTCCAAATGACTGTTACAGAAACAAATCAAGAATGGCAAGTGTTGCATCTGCGAGTCCATACCTTTGCTGCATGTGCAGTTGTGAACTTGCAGCAACTTCCAGAAAAACTAAATCCTGTTATAAAACCCTTAATGGAAGCTATCAAAAAAGAAGAGAATACACTTGTACAAAACTACGTGGCTTCGTGTATAGCAAAGTTACTTCAGCAGTGTACAACAAGGTCTCCTTGTCCCAACTCAAAGATTATAAAAAATCTCTGCAACTCCCTCTGTGTGGATCCACATCTTACACCACTAGCAGCATGTCCTGCACAGCCTCAGAGTAGCCATGAAAACTCAAAAGGTATGACATCTAAGACTGCCAGGATTCTTAATATATGTCTGTGCTTATTTCTGAGCTGTTGAAATAAGTATTTGACTGAGTCTTGTTTTCAATTATTTTGAAAATGCCAGTACCAGAGTATTTATTAATAATTATTTCATTTAGGTGTTTTAAACTCTGTGTGCAACTAATGCATATTGTTTTCAGCAAATATTTGTATAAAGTACTTTAATTCCAATTTCCAAGTATTAATTCTTGTTCGGTTATTACCCAGTTATGATCACATTTCACTTACAGATGTTAAACTTTTCTCTGAAATTGAGTAAATATAGAAATTAAAGTAGCCTGGCAAAAATGTGTGACTTGTGTTCAATTCCATAGGCTGATGATAAGATAAAAAGATAAGTGTTCAAAATGAGTAAAATAATCCTATGCATGCAATGGTCATGGATTCCTTAAATGGCTGTCCATTATTGAAAAAGTATAGATTGAGTGAACAACCCATATTAAACCAATTAATAGTCTCAAGGATTCCAACCTGCTTTAAGGTTTGACTTTTGTATATTTTACTCTTTCTTAATGAATGTGTTGTCCTTTATCTCAGAGTAGAATAACATTCATATCTGATTGAAAATGAAGCTCTTTAGTGTAAATGGAAACATCAGCAAATCCAAAGATACTGGTGGCATCTGTTACTGTATCATGACAGAGGTATTGAACTGTTTGTAAAGGGCATGGAACATAAGTTGGTTTAAACTTTAGAACATAATGTGCTTTTTATGAAGTGAAATTGTGCAGACATTTTATATTTGATTACCTGTGCTTCTTGCTGATGAAGAATTTCTGGCAGTTTGTGCACTTAGCTCTTCATTCCAAGTCTGTAATGTGCTCCCAGCAGAGGAACTCTTCTCTGTATTGACGTGCCATCATCCTCAAGGATGGAAAAAATTAGGTGTTTTTTAAAAGTGCAATCAGCAGATGACTTGTAGATAGCTCTCACTTCCCCCTGTGTGTTAAACTGCAGCCTAAATTGTTATCAGCTCTTCTCCCTTTTCTTTCAGGGCCCAACTCTGATAAAGATGGGATGCAGCACACAGTTACTAAGCACAGGGGAATAATTACACTGTACAGACATCAGAAAGCTGCTTTTGCCATCACAAGTCGGCGAGGTCCTACTCCCAAAGCTCCAAAGGCCCCTATTGCCGATCTCCCCACAGGCAGCAGTGGAAGCATTCCTACAGAACTTGATGAGGTGCATTTCAAAAGCTTGAATTTGCAACTTCACATCCACCCTTCCATTACTTTGAATTCACTGAAGTTGATACCATTGTAGTAGGGATGCCCAGGGTTTTGCATCACAAAACAGGACATTTTGTGATGCAAGTAGCTTATGTTTGATGTTTTAATGATAAATGTTTGTCATTAAGAACACTAATAACTCCTGGAAATTTATATTTAGTGTAGAATATGAATATCAGTATAAATTCGTGCAGATGGATTTCCACAAAATGTGGAACAAACACAAGAGGACACAAACTGTGTCCTGCCCATGTTAGTGTTGGTCATCTCAATGCTTGCTGGATGCCTGTGAAGCGTTAAAACCAGTAATTGAAATATGACTGTATGAAATTGGGTGTCTGTATGACTTCTGTACTTGATGTTCTAAACTCTTCTTTTTTATTAATTTAGAACTTCAGCGTGTTTTAATAAGATCCTAGGCAGGACTGTGATTCCTAAACAGTGTTGTGGATTTTGTTCTTACTTGTTAGAGCAAGAGAGGGGAGAATTAAAAAATCAAGTATTGTTTCTTGTAAGTTTTCTAGTTATGTTACTGTTCTTGGGGTCACTGTATTGGCAATATCTGAGGTTCTGGAACCAGAACCACTTGGAAGACATCTTGTTGAAATTGACCATTATCAGCAAAAGCCAAATCTCAAATTTGTAGACTTCAAATAATTGGCTATAAAAGATTTTTGGTTTGGTTATAAAGAATAAAGTAATTAACTTGGGGAAAAAAAACCTGTTGTTGAATGTGTTGTAGGTAGGTATAAACACAATCAAAATTGAATGCCTATGTAATGAGAGGTCACCCTTAACAATAAATGTTATTCCTAAATGTATCTGACTTCACTGCTTTGTTAAATTATTTAATTCTAGGCTCAGAAACCTTATGTTGTACAGAGAAGAGGAGCTGAATTTGCCTTATCTACTATAGCTAAACATTTTGGTGCTGAAATGGCAACGGGTTTGCCACATCTCTGGGATGCTATGGTTGGTTCGTTAAGGAACAACATTCACATAAATAATTTTGGTAATTACACTTCTGATTTAGGCTGGGAGGGGTGGTAGGCTGGGGCCAGTATGTCAGTCTTAAACTGAACACCTTTTCTGTTTTTACCAGACCGAAAGTCGTTACTGGAAAAAGGAGATGCTCCTGCTCAGGAGCTGGTAAATTCCTTGCAGGTTTTTGAAACAACAGCAGCTTCGATGGATACTCAGCTACATCCTCTGGTAATCAGCTTTTGTATAAAACACTTCAGTCTGTTTATTGCTACTGGTTTAAGTCTTGGCTTTTCTGTTTTTCTGATTTTGCTCAAATGGTGTTTTAGTCACTCACTAGCCTACCTGTTCTCTAAGTCCTTTGTCCTAGTCTTGATAAACTGAAGGCGTAGCCTTCAGCAGTTAAGCTGTGCAGTTTTAAAGCTTTTTTTCCCCTGTATTCCGCAGGATGTTAAATTCTGTTGTTGTTTATGCAGGTCGTAGAATAAACCACAAAAGCAAGCAGCTACCTGAAAGTTCAGCCTTGGTCTACCCTTCTTTGGATGAGATCCCAAAAATGATTGTGTCCAGTGTTTGAGTTATAATACTACTTATGCTATTGTGTTACATTGGAATCAGCATCTCTTCTCTGATTTATTCTAATTCTGTATTTCCTAAACCTGGAGAACAGACAGACAATGGGATGCCTTCTCTTTGTTATGAAAGTACAGATAAAAATGTAGTTATGCAGCACTGTGTGGCTGACTGAAATGGTTTGACTTAAAACTCACAAACTGACATGCAGTTTATGGGGGCAAAATGGTAGGAATAAAGTCAGTTTACTGCCTATCTATTCTGTACCAGGCTGAAAGTTGTCAAGAAAGGCTGCCTGTGCAAGGAATGCAAAATTTATGGAGACCTCAGTTTACCCCCAAGTAGACTAGATTTGATTATTTAAAGAAGGGTTTTTTTTCTCTGAACTGTCTCTGTCGGAACCAACTCTGTCGGGAGAGAATCCTGGAGTTGGGATTGTTCTGTGAAAGTATCAGTAAAGTGCTGGTAAAAAAAAAAATTAAGGAAGAAATAGAACAAGAAAGTCATCCTTATGCCTGCATCTAACACAATTTTCAGTACTAGCCTATCAGCAGTACTCTGTTTCAAAATAAGTATAGTAGCTCTGGAGGAGACACAGAGAAAGGCATCGTCATGACAGGACTCCCATGCAAGGAATAAGTAGGCCAGAACTCAGGAAAGGATGGGTGTAATGAATGGCTGTAGAATTCTGAGCAGATGGAGAAGAATCATGTGGATTTTCTTCTTACCTATTTTAATAAAATACTGAAGTGATTTTGAGTGCATTTAGCATATGACACAGACTTTTTTAATATACACATTTTATATGTGTGTGGCATGTACTTATTGTATGTATTGGTTTTGGTGGTGCTAATGCTCAATGCAGTTTAAAAAAACTCATAGAAAGTCAAAGAGGCTGAACTTGGTTCATCAAAGCCAGTATTTAGGGACTTTCACACTAGGAAAAACCTGACCATCTGCTAAAGAGATCCAATACAAAAGCATATTTGCACTGATTAAAAAGAAGACACATCCATGCACCAAACACATATGTGTATACCCTGCTGGGGAGATGCAGGTTTCCTTCTGGGTGTCTTCATTGTCACACAGAATTATTGAGATTCCCAACATGAATAATTAATCTGCCTAAGCACAAAGGGGATGAGTCTAGGACAAATTTGCTAGCTGGAAGGAATTCCTAAATCTATGTATCTGTATTTAAGAAATAATTCTTTTATTTTTTAAATAAAAAGTTCTGGGTATTTAGTATGATATTTTCAGTGTGAAACACTTCCTTGCTAACTACGGGCTTCATTAATTTTCATTTTGACTGAAATGCTAAATATTTTGTTACTCTGAATTTTATCTGTATTGGAGAATAATACACGTTCAATGTTCAAATTGCCTTTTTCTTCTGAAATTATTTTTTTAGTTTTAAGCAGTTATATCTTGCAAAGGAGCCATTTTAAGCATTCTTAAATGACTTAACAATACTCTGTAGTTCAAATAAAATCCACTGATTTGTTCATAATTCATACTAACCTTTATTCCCCACACCTTTTTCTTTTATTCAGTTAATACAGCATTTGCCTCATCTTTACATGTGCCTTCAACATCCCAGCACTGCTGTGAGACACATGGCTTCCCGTTGTGTGGGTGTTATGAGCAAAATAGCAACCATGGAAACAATGAATGTCTTTCTAGAGAAAGTTCTGCCATGGCTGGGAGCAATAGATGACAACACCAAACAAGAAGGTGCAATTGAAGCACTTGCGTGTATCCTTGCGTGTGTATTCAAAAATGCAGAAACTTTTGCTGTTGCTTCATTTGGGTGAACAGAAACCGTTGCCTGAAAAAAAATGGGAGGAGGAATGAAATAAAATGCTAAGCTGTTTTTACTCCTGTGGAAAGAAATAGAAGAAACTTCCATTTCCATTGCCCTTATTTTGTTTACCGAGTGACGTTTTGTGGAGGTAATTCAGTTCCTCAAACCATGCACTTTGCTAGCTAAATGTAATAGGGTAGATGAGATTTCCCTGCTGCATTTCTTTATTGCTGCAAATCTCATTCACCTGAGTGTACCAATTAGTGACTCTTACTTATTGAGTGTGAAATCTCTTAGGTGTCGTATTTGTCAGACAAACCTGAATGGTGAAAACTATTTCCTTAATAAGCACTCCAGGTGTAATGGAGCAGCTGGATGTTGGTATTGTCCCATACATTGTTCTTCTAGTGGTTCCAGTTCTGGGTAGAATGAGTGATCAGACAAACAGTGTACGTTTTATGGCTACTCAGTGCTTTGCAACACTGATTAGGCTGATGCCTCTTGAGGTAAGCTCCAGCTGTAAGTATTATGGAGTATGTGAGCTGTCCTGTATCCACTCTTTCACCAGCTGCAAAGTCCAGGCTTTTGCCTTATTAAATGCTGAATGAGTAACAGATTTTATAGGTGTTGAGTCCATATCAGATAATAGAAGATGTGTCCTAAGTAAAATGAGAAAAATTGGACCCTGCGTTAGCAATTTTCTAATTTAAAGTTAAAATAAAATTTCTTTTTATAAGAAGCTCGTTTCAGCTTTGTACACAAAATTAAATGGTAGATTTATTAATTTTGTGTGTAATGCTGCTTTTCTTAGTTTGGGCTTAAAAGTTTTAGGAGTTATATGTGCACTCTCCTTAGGTATGTCTGTTGCTATGTGTGTTGTCAAGAGAAATAAAAGCAGTAGTGATTTAAAAGAAAAATAAAAAATAACAGTAATAGAAATAGAGTGGAGATAAGTAGAGTCACTTATTACTAGTTCTTAAAATCAAAAAGCACCACCCTACATATTTAGGCAAAATATTGTGTATTGTGATGCAGAAGTGTTTAATCAGTACAGATCTGCTTCAGTCTTTCACTCCTGCTACAACTTGCATACTTCAGACACCTTCTGATGTTGTACATCAAGGACTACAATGCATCTGAATAACTTAATGTGACCACCAGATGGTAACAGATGACAGGTTAGAATTTCCACAGCAATAATGAAAAACAATTGTCAGCTTAATGGGTTTTTTATTATCTCAGTTTTTAATTTAGAATCTGATAACTAGCAATCTGCCTTAATAAGAGCACTTACTTTGTGTGCTTACACTAGGATGTTGAACAAGTTGTGAGCAAAGAAGAACTTAATTTCTAGCATGTTCATTGCAGTGCCATTTGCACTAGTGCTCATCCTCATACACATCTGAACCACAGTCCTGTGGAATATGTATAGCTTAGGGTTTGGGGGGTTTTAAAGCTATTTTAATAATATTTAGTGAGCATCTCTTAAAAACATATTGTGATGGTTTTATTAATTGCATGCATTGCATGGTCACTTCATACTTCTTTTCCATAGTTATGCCTTAAAATTTCCGTTTCTGGTTAAGAAACTTCAGTATCAGATATTAAACTATATTAAATATGCAAGCGCAGAGTGAAGCAGATTAATAATGAGAGAAAATACTAGTATTGTCATGGAACAGTATTTTGAGTTTTATTTAACAATAAATAAATAGCATTAAGTGAGTTGGGGGAACTTAACTATGCTGTTTCCTGCGTATTTATGCTCAAATTGATTATTCCTTCAACCATAAAAATGAAATTATGACTGAGAGAAGGATTGTAAGATAAATAGTTCAACTTGATCAAACCTGTTTTGACAAGCAATCCTGCTGCAATTTGACAATTGAACCAAATTACCTGGCATAGTATTCATACTGCAGATAAGTTCTTCTAAGAGGGAATGTAGGCAGAGCATTGATCAAGGAGGCTGCTGTCTTTGTGTGTGTATGCACATAAATACCTTATTGCAGTGCTAACATCCTCCTTCCTTACTAACCACATACATGGTGGAATTATTTGATAGGGATTTTATTTTAGCCAGAAGCCCTCTGTAAGTGATTAGTAGGTTGTGTTTTGAAGTAAAGTTGACTAAAGATGGAGGTGGCCCAGAAAAATGGGATGACAGATGTGATGGTAGAAATCAAGAATGAGCGTATTTGGCCCCCAAATGCCTTCTTTAGGCTTCTGGCCTGGTATGGAGATTACCTAGGAAGTAAAGGTCTGCTGCTACAAACCTAGAGGGGTTCAGGTTTTTCTTTCTCCCAGCAGTTTCCAACTGCTTGAATTCATCTTATGGATTTCAGTATCACGTTAGATCTAATTCTACTAAGTAGGAGAAAAATCTGTCAAACTTTGGATGGTAGCTTGTGGCTCAAGAGAAGTGTCATAGGGTGTCATAGGATTCTCTAGCCAGCTAAACACTCTGATTAGAGGTAGAATGGCTCAGTCTTTGTAGAATCTTAGAAGCCTGACCAGAATTGTCAGTCTTTTGTGTGATTTGTATCAAGCTTTTCAATGTGTCCTTTTGGGGCAGGATTTGTCTCTTGCACCTTACAACCCTGCAGTAATCAAACAAGTATACCTAAATATAGTATTTAAATCCTGATTTTAGATTCATACAGTTGAGAAGATTGCAGATCTTTTCTGTCTGTTTAAAATGTCTAAGTGAGTATGAGGTTTAATTTCTTGTTCTCCTCTGTGTGGCAGTTAAGTCCTGTAGCCCTTACGTGACTGCTTTAAAAATGTTATCCTAGGCTGGTATACCAGACCCACCAAACATGTCCGAAGAATTAATCAGAATGAAGGCTAAAGAACGTCACTTTCTGGAGCAATTACTGGATGGAAAAAAATTGGAAAACTATGAAATTCCAGTACCAATCAAAGCAGAGCTCAGAAAATACCAGCAGGTAACAATTTATACTTTTATTTTAAAAGTTCCAGTCTGATACGATTTCATGGAATAGTAGGAGTTATTCAGGTACTGACATTTTTCTTCTGGGTTTTTTGAGTTTTTTGGTTTCAGTTGTGCAGTGTGTATCTTGGACTCTGGATAAGGAAGAACAAATGAAGTAATGCATGCCTCTTCTACCCTTCTAATGATATTTTTTCCCCTCTCTGAATTTTCTGGGAATGGCCAGTGGGCTGTGCTTTGCTACCACTGACCGTGGCAGCCCACCACTGCAAAGCCAGGCCTCGCTGTACTATTTGGACATTTGTTTTTCCCTTTATTCCCCCCTGCTTTTAGTGAATGGGCTGTAGTGGATGCATTTATGTTGGGAAACCAGCTCCTAGTTTGGCAGTGCTGGGTGATAAAACATATGGATGTTTGAACTGAAGCTTAACTACCAAAAAGCCAGTTTTTACTTGAGGCACTCTCCTTTTGTGATTTCAGGATGGAGTGAACTGGCTTGCATTTCTCAACAAATACAAACTTCATGGAATTCTTTGTGATGACATGGGCTTAGGAAAAACTTTACAATCCATTTGCATTCTTGCAGGTGATCATTGCCTCAGGTAAGCTTAAACAAATAACATTCTGTCTTAGGCCGTAATGATAGGTCTTATCTGTGGTAATGAACTTGGACATAGTCCTGGGCAACTGGGACTGTAGGTGGTTGTGTTTGAACAGGGCAGGTTGGGCCAGGTGGCCTCCACAGGTCCCTTTCCACCTCAATTCTTCTGTGAAAAACAAATGTTTTTTATTGTGTACTTTTAAAGGGCTCAGGAATATGCAAGAACAAAACTGGTGGACAGTGTTCCTCTTCCCTCCTTGGTGGTGTGTCCTCCTACGCTCACGGGACACTGGGTGGATGAAGTGGGCAAATTTTGCTCAAAAGAATATCTTAATCCATTGCACTATACAGGACCTCCTACTGAGAGAGCAAGGTAAGCCATTTTGCATTTATAACTGCTTCAGAGTAAAACATTACACGTGGAATTTTTCAATTCACTTTACTACTGCTGCTGAAGCATAGTTTGTGAGCATGGGAACACTTGTGATGGTGCCTTTAAAGGCTGAAGTAATAACATGTGTAAGGAACACTTAAATTAACTCCTTGTTTTTTTCTTAAGATTACAACACCAGGTGAAAAGACACAATCTCATAGTGGCCTCATATGATGTTGTAAGAAATGACATTGACTTCTTCAGGTAAGAATTGGCTTGTTTTCTGAGGTTTTTAATAGCTTAGGATTTAAAATGCTATTTAAGTCTGTCTTCTTCTTTTCTAGAAATATTAAGTTTAATTACTGCATTCTTGATGAAGGCCATGTAATAAAAAATGGAAAAACAAAGCTGTCAAAAGCAGTAAAACAGCTGACTGCTAATTACAGGATAATTCTTTCTGGGACACCAATCCAGGTAACTGATTTTCTGTTTTGGATGAATAGTAGAAAACAAATAAGATAGGCCTATCTTGCAGTCTCTTTTATTGTACCTTTTATCAATCATCTTGTTCAAACTATACATTGTAAAACAGCCTTTCACTGCTAAATGCTCAAAACAACATCTTTTCCCTTTCCTGGTATGCCTGTGTATAGGGGAATGGGTGCAGGTTTTGTGGTACTAATGGGGTTCAAAAGTTGGCAGCAGGACTTTCTCTGCCACTTTCTCCTTAAGTATCAGGCAGGGAAGAAATCATTTCCTTATGCCTCGAGTAAAATTAGCAGGAAATTCAATTCTGAGATCTCCAGATTTTGAGCTTGAGTCCTAATGACTTGACTGTGCAGTATCTGTCTCATCCAGGACTAAGACCTCTGGTGTGTCCTGAGTTTTGTTAACCAGAACTCAGGGTGTGGCTGAAGGCATTGGACACAGTGGGAAGTGCATTTATACATTCAAGTGCATGCAGAGGTATTTCTGTAACTCAGATGGGCAGAAGAGGCAAGCTCTAGCAGCTTGGGGCTGGGTTGGTAGTGTGAGGTTTGCAGGGTTTTAAATATGTATGGACATTTTTTTCTGGTACCTTGCAACAATTTCTTACTTTTGAAAATAATTCATCAAATGTTTCTTTTTTTGTTCAGAACAACGTCTTGGAGTTGTGGTCGTTGTTTGACTTCCTAATGCCAGGATTCCTGGGCACTGAACGCCAATTTGCAGCTCGTTACGGCAAACCAATCCTGGCAAGCAGAGACGCCCGAAGCTCCAGCCGAGAACAAGAGGCTGGTAAGGATCAAATGTTCAATCTTTGGTTTTTTGTTTTAGCCTTTTAAATGAAAACCGCTAACAAAAAACTGTGGTTAGTTCTAAGGGCAGAGATTGAGGGGGAGCTGAATGTTTTGAAAAGAATGTTTTTCTTCTGAAACATTGCTGCTGTTGCCCTCACTAGGGGTACTTGCAATGGAAGCACTGCACCGCCAAGTTCTGCCATTCCTGCTGAGGAGAATGAAAGAGGATGTGCTGCAAGATCTTCCACCCAAAATTATTCAAGATTATTACTGTATTCTCAGTCCTCTACAGGTATGCTTAAAAAGTGGCTGAAGGTATAGGTTTTTTCAGCACAGTTAAGATCCCAATTACTATGTCAGTCTGATATCAGCTCTGACATTCTTGGGAATGTATTAAGAGGATTTCTCATCTGTGTTAAAAAAAACTATTCCAACTCTGTAGTAATAGAGTATTTCTTGAGCTTAATTTTGGGCATTGTTCAGGGACAACATCTAGGCATCTGCAGATTGTTTTTAAATAACACTTCCCAAGTTGAAAGAAAATAAATGGCAAGAGATTCTGTTGTCAGTGTTTATCTTGTGTTATGTATGAAATAGCTTTCCTGATGTATGATAAATCAGAATTTTAACTTGAAACTAAACTCTGAATAGGACTGTCTGTCTTCTGTCAGGAAAAAACACTCCCATTCTCTTGTCTGGTCTACAGGTTCAGCTTTATGAAGATTTTGCCAAGTCTCGTGCCAAATGTGATATTGATGAAACAGTTTCTTCAATTTCACTGAATGAAGAAACTGAAAAACCAAAGCTTAAAGCTACAGGTCATGTATTTCAGGTACAGATTTTTTCAGTAATTTTTATTACCGATTACATATGTTTTTGTTAACTGTATTTATTGGTTTAGTAAAAAATGAAAATCAAAATAGTAAACTTAGGCATTTGTGGCTCTATGATCTAAGCAGAGTATTTATGGCTGGAATGTGATACATAGCTATTATGTTTAAATTACAGATTTGTGTCTTATGAAGCATAACACCGTCTTGTATTTCTAATGTGATCTGCTCGACTGGTGTTCAGCTGTTTTGTGGATCTTGTAAAAACTGAGTACTGAGAGTGCAAAACCTCAGAATGAAGGAAGTAACTGATTTTATCAGCTGTTACACTTCAACATTAAGATTCTAAAATATGGATAAAATTTTTCCTTAAGATTAGATCAGAATTTATGAAGGTTCATGATCTTACAGAATTGCAGGTTAACTCTTGGTTAATTGGAAACAATTATTCTCAAAGGCTCTGCACTGCTCCCAAACCCATTTCTTCTATCATAGACTCAGATCAAAGTGTGGGAAATGGTAATCTTGGCACTTTTCCTGAAAGAGGGACCAAGATTACAAAGAGTGTAACAGTGTTTGAATACAATTTGAAATACACGTTGTAAATGTGCAGTTCTGATGAAAATACACCATAAAGTCCAGATTGTGGAATGTGGCTGAGTGACCCCTGTACTTAACAATCAGTACTGTTAATCCTTTTTCTATAACTGTGTTCTTGCTAATTAGTTCTTTGAACTTCATTTCTTAAATAATTAAAGGCATTGCAGTACTTACGGAAGCTCTGCAACCACCCAGCATTAGTGCTAACAACCCAACATCCAGAATATAAAAGAATTACAGAGCAACTTGCAGCTCAGAATTCATCCCTGCGAGATATCCAACATGCACCTAAGCTGTCTGCTTTAAAACAAGTAAGTGGATGTGTGTTGTGCCTTAAATTTCCTAAATGTCTCTACTGATGTTACAGCTTAGGATGTTTTATTTAAGATTTCATCAATATGGAAACTCTTCTTAATAAAATTAAGTAGCAAATGAAAAGGAATGCAAAGGTGTTTCACGGATATGCCCTCTTTTCCCTGATAATTCAAGAGGGAGGGGGAAGCACAATCTTCCTGGCACTGATGTTTATATAACTTGTTGACATATGAAAAACATTACTTCTGTTTTATTCTTGTCCCTCTTGTGGCAGGATTTTTTTTTTCCTATTATTATACAGGAGTCTACTTCCTTCATAAAGTTAGATTGCATTACTTATGTAGCTTTACTTACAGTAGAATTTAAGTGAAGAAAATGGCTTTCTGGTGACTTAAGTTTTTCACAGTTTGACAGTGAAGCCAAACGTTGCCTTCTTGTCATTTAAGTGACTGTCATTTTCATACTTTCTTCTGCAGTTTATTGTTTCTCTCATTTCTACTTTTGATAGTCAATGAATGTCAATATTTACATGAGATCTCCAGTCATCTTAATGACATACTTTAATGTTCTTTTACTTGAAGCTGCTGCTAGACTGTGGTTTGGGGAATGGTGGATCTTCAGAAAGTGGTACAGAAGCTGTTGTGGCCCAGCACAGAGTGCTTATCTTCTGTCAACTTAAGAGTATGCTGGATATAGTGGAGCATGACCTTCTCAGGCCTCAGTTACCTTCAGTTACTTACCTACGACTGGATGGCAGCATCCCTGCTGGGCAGAGACATTCCATTGTTTCCCGGTATGCATTATCCCCTCAGAACCAGTATGAAGCCAACTCGAATGAACTGTATTATTTATATGGTGCAAAACTGGGGGTTTTGTCTGCCTCAAAGCAGATGAGGAATTCTTGATTTAAATGAAACTTACCATACTTAACATTTTCTTCTATGCAGGTTTAATAACGACCCATCTATAGATGTTCTTTTGCTCACCACTCATGTTGGTGGACTGGGACTTAACTTGACAGGTGCTGACACAGTCGTATTTGTGGAACATGACTGGAACCCAATGAGAGACCTGCAGGCCATGGATCGGGCACATCGCATTGGGCAGGTGAAAACCTCTTCATTTCCCGTAAGGGAGGCTCTTCTCTTGCTGAACTTGCTTGGGAGAGATTGTAATGTGTAACAAAGTGACATCTGTGGATTTCCACCAAGCTTCCATTCATACTTATTTCTTGCAAATATGCCAGCTGCTGAAGTGTGTGCTTCCTTATTCTGTCCCCAGCTTGGTAAGCCTTCACTTCTGTACTTCCTGAGCTGCTGGGGAGGGGCCAGGGAAGAATCAACCTTCAGTGAAGGAAGAGATTACTGAGACAAGGAACTGAAGGGACAGCCCATAGGGCTGTCCTTCTCTGGTGCTTGAACAGGGCAAAATGACTACTGTTAGTCTTCCCCTAGAGCTGTAAGAAGCAGTGAATTCTTCCAGAGTACAGATGCAACTGAAGATGCCTCTCCTATGTAGTGGCATAGTCTCATGCTTTCCATCGAACAACTGTCAGACTGAGTACAGTTACTGAAGGGTAACCCCAAGGCAAACTGCTTCCAGACTGTCCATGATAAACACTAAAAGCTTATGCTTTCCTGAATACCTAAGATGATACTTTTTAGCTAAGTGTGCTTTTTTTCTTTCAGAAACGTGTTGTTAATGTCTATCGCCTGATAACCAGGGGAACTCTGGAAGAGAAGATCATGGGTCTTCAAAAGTTCAAAATGAATATTGCAAATACAGTGATCAGCCAAGAAAATGCAAGCCTACAGAGCATGGGAACAGAGCAGCTTCTTGATCTGTTCACTCTTGACAAGGTAAAGAAACATTTTTATAAATACCTACCAAAAATAAAGTCAGCTTAGGGAAAAGTTCTGCTTTGAAATGTAAAATTTAATCACACAAATGCTTAAGTTGGACTGATGAATAGTAGACAGCTCTCTGAACAACAGGAGCAAGGGATATTTCCCCAGAATTGTCAGACTTGAAGAGCTTGTTAGATTCCTGAAAACACTATTCTGTATATTAACAGGAATTTTTTTCTTTTGCGAAGGATGGGAAAACTGAAAAAGCAGATACCTCTACCTCTTCTGGGAAAGCATCAATGAAATCAGTACTCGAAAACCTTGGAGAACTATGGGATCAAGAGCAGTATGACACTGAATACAGTCTTGAAAACTTTATGCATTCATTAAAGTAACCATCACATATTCATAATACAACTGCTGCTAGTTCACATATTTTTCTGCTGATATTCAGCAAACTTCAGAGCATATAGAGTGAACCTTTAGCTTAATGTGTAAATAGACTCACTGAAAGAAGAATCTTCAGAAGACTGGCACGAAGTAGTGTCAGCTGTTTCACTGGGAAGTTTATTCTGTCTTAGATGTTTGCACTGTATAAAAACTTTAAATGTAAACATTGTGAGGTGGTTTTAATTTTACTTGTTCTGAACAGCTGCAAATTCTTGATAGAAGAATTAAAGCAAAGCAGGTTTTTACATTTGTTAACAAGTGTTACTTGTGTTTGCAGTTAAGTCCACCATTATTTCTTTCTGTATCTATAATAGTTTTGTACAGTTGTTTCAGTGAGTATTTCAGGTTGTTCAGTGTACATTTTTCTTTTAAACACAACTTGCTTTTATGGTGTATTAAAGCAATTTTCAACTTAAGCTTTCATTCAAATCATTTCAGGACTTAAATCACCAGAGGCAAACCTAGAAGCCTTGAAAGTGTTGAATAATGGAATGGCACTAGGCCTGTGCACCTACCTTTGTATATTGACTATATCACGCTCTTCAGTCTTTTGACACCATCTTGTGAGAACAGCTGACTTGAACTTTTTAATGTAATGAGCTCTATTAAATACAGATGGCCTATTTGAGGTCATGTTTGCATCCTGTAAGCAGGGGTGTACTTTTTTAATTTATCTATAAGGCTAGAATATAGCCACTTTGAGAGATGCATGTATTCAGTATGTTTCAATCCTATATATTTTTTTGTAACTAAAAGAAGAAATTAAATATACAGACAGACATTTTCCAGAAGTAGATTTTACACTGTCTAGGATTCTAAAATCCATGCTAAAAGTGACTGTGTACTAAACTGATGCATGATTAAAGCTTCTTAAAGGAATAGGGAAGAGTTTTTTTCTTTAGGAGAAAATATACATAGAAGTACCTACATTCGGTTTGAGGTAATTGAATAGTTAAAATTGTGCAACAAAGATAGTAAAAGACTTTAATAGCCATGAGTGAGAATAATGTGGCTGTATGTTATGCAGCTTTTTATAAAAGGGAGGCAGTAGTAAAAGTGTGTTTCTAGATGTGCATATGTACCAGTATATGCACTTTTTATAAATATTAAATTATAGATAACTTACAGCAGTTGTCTGAATACATAGAATATATGTATAAATATAAAACCTAAGGTTTGTAGCTTGCTGTGTGCTTAAGCATCAGAGCTTAAAAACCACCAGAGACCTCAACTATTGTAAAATAAGATTGTTTTAAAACTATATAAATCAAGATAGTTGTACAGCATTCAAGGTGAATTAATGTCGCATTTCAGTAGTTATGAACTGCCAGATTGTAACTAAATTAGCATTCCATGAAAATACAACAAACTGGGAATATATAAGTTGTATGTTGAGTTTGTCCATGTTTAGTTTTGTTTCTGTAGAGGAGACTTATTGGGCTACATCAAAAACTTAATACTTTGGAAATTACAGCTGGATTACAAGTATTATATTGGCTAATTTCTGCCTTCAGACTATTTCTGTTGTGTTTTCAGCTGATGATCCAAGCACGGGAAACAAGATGGGGCTTGGTGGTGTTTGCAGAGAAGTTACAGTGCTGGAATAATGCGTACTTGAAGATAACTTGGTGCAGTAATTTGGTGATAGTGCCTAGAAATAACAAGATATTTGAATAAAGAAACTTCTTTAGTCATAAAAACTGCATATGTTTTTCTTCAAGAGTTTTATTAGGTGCAGTGGTAAGTAACTGTTTGGGTCCTGTTGCAAAAGAAATAGACAGCATAGGACTGTTTTAAACCAGTTATTTATCACATGGAGGTTGCTATGCAACCATAATAATTGTAGTGATGGCTCTCTTGGATATCACATCAAGAAGACTCCTGCACTTGGAAAACAGGGGAAGGTAGAACTTAGAATAATTATTGCAAGATTATTTTATTATATGTACTGACTGATCTTAAGTGTTCTTTGAAATGCAAACCAACAGGAGCACTGCACCAAGTATATAAAAAATGGGGTTTCATTACCTTGATATTTAACAAAGAGCTCTAAGTTTTTCAAACTAGCAGAGCATTTGTCATGATCTGGCTTGCTTGTGCAGTGTCCTCAGTGCACAAACTGGATTAACTTACAGCAAAACTCCAGCAAGAAATAGGTCTTAGAATGCCTCTAACTGCATTTGATCTCTTTAATGGGTATTCAGCAGGACCAGACCAGGGTCTGGGCTGGAATGGAAAAGTTTATTTCTAGGCTGAAATGAAACCTTCAACTATGTCAGATTCTCAGCAGCTCTCCAGCTCTGCCCCTAGTGCAGGTTGTTCCTGGTTAATGAGGATACACCCTTGGCTGATTGCAGGTGGAGTCACTGGAGGCCTGAAGAAACACAAACTGAGTAGGACCATGCACAGACACAGAATGCTTTGGGTTGGAAGGGACCCTTAAGATCATCCAGTTCCAAAGCCCTGCCATGGGCAGGGACACCTTCCACTACATCGGATTGCTTCAGGATCTGTTCAACCTGGCCTTGAACACTTCCACTTATGGGGCATCCATCATTTCTCTGGGCAACCTGCTCCACTGCTCCACTCAAGGCTTGATGCATTGTGTGTCATTTGCACTGAATTAAACTAGTCTCTCTCATCATTTAATAGCATTGAAAAAATGCTAACAGTCACCAAAGCCAGACCTCCAAATTAATGTAGTTCCTTGCTAACCTGTGAAAACTAAGTACCTCTTACTGGTGACCACATTCTGGGCTGGAAGGAACGACTTTGAAACAACTGTACCCATACTGCTGCTTTCCAACCAAACTTAAGGACTGCTTGAAATTCTACTTGAAGCTAATGTAGAACTACCTTTTGCAAACATGTGCCAGGTCTGCATAAACACACCTGCAGTGTCTGTTGAACTTAGTTTAACTAAGAATTCAATCTAACAAGTCTTGCTTTCTCCATGCATGTTATCTTTGGAATCCGTTTAGGCAGGGAGCTGCTTGCTTTCTGCAAATTTACTTATGACTATTGCAGGATTCTAGGTTGTTTTTTTATCCTTCTCCCTAATGCTTTTGGAAGTTTTTTTCCAAGCTTGCTGAAAGCAAAATTGCACTGAATGTCCAAGGTATACATACTGATTTAGTTTAACTCAAATTAGTTCGAGTCTTTTGCTTTAGTCCATTATCTTTACAAATATTATATTTTACTTTAAGATTATCAGATTTAAAGACAAATGCTTACATTTACCACTAGTGGTATCCCCAACTTTCCTACTCTCTCATGGTTCTGCAGGTTCTAAGGCAAAGAGCACATATTTCTAATTAAGCCTTAATTCAAGCAGAAGTAGGGCAACTTTTAAGCCATGTTAGAAACTACGGAAAACTTCTAAGATGAAAACATACTCACATATCAAAGCTGTTATTAACTTGCTTACAAATGGTAAATAATGTAGTGTTAAATCTAGGTTGGTGTGCAGTGTTAATAGAGCTTTGGCATAGGGCAAGCTTTAAAGCTTTTAAGGACCACAGCAGTAACCGACTTGTGCTAAGTTGCTTTGTAATAAAAGGCTTGGAAGATGGAGTTCTTTCTTTAAACCAGACAGTGAGATGCTTCAGCATAAATGATTTTACCTTTTATATCACATTTAAGTGAATTACTTTCAAGGACAGCTTTTTGAATATAAGAATTTTATAGAGCTGATAATCCATCTGAATTCTTTCACTGGTTTGTTAAAAGACATGACCTTTGAATTTGTGTCAGAAACCCTTTCAGTTGGCTCCTTGTCTTCTAGTGGCTTCACTACTTCTCCAGTGTTCTCCATAGCAGGTTTGGAGGTATCTGTTCAGTTATGCTGTTTTTGAGGCCAACTCCCTGTTCAGGTTACTCTGGTAGCCAGACCAGACTCGGGGACTCTGCCCAACAAGGGAAAGCTTCCTTTGGTGTGAGACTGACAACACTACCCTCTCCAGTACAAGAATGCCACTCCCCTCCTGGCAGGACCATACAGCAGCAGGATAACAGAGCTCTAAGGTCACACTGACACAATTGAGTGATCTTGGGTGTCACTCAAACAGGAGATGCTCTTCTTCATCTGCTGGGTGTGCACAGGCAGAGCTCTGCTGGTATGAACCCTGAGATGAGCTCCGTTGGTTGGAGCAGGCATGGTGCTCATAAAGCCAAGTCCTCTCCATTCATAAGCCTTATGCAATAACAAAACCTTAATTTTCTTCGATTTCTAACAGTAAGGTACCTTTAATTTGACATAAAGAGTAGAAGGTCTGTGCCAAGCTCCTCTGCGTCTTTTTTTCTTGAGCAACAGCTAAATACACTATGCTTACACTGTGCATATGCTGCAGCAGATATGCAAGAAGAGAGAAACTCCTAATTAAAGTTGTTCTTTGCCAAGGGTAAGACATTTTTATTAACTTCTTGTAGACACTGGGATCCAAACTTGCAACTTTACATCTCAAGTTGTACCCACCAGCTTTGCATCCACACAAACCAGAACACACGGGTTCAGGAAATTTGTTGGGCTATCTATCCTTCCTTAAGGCTATATCAAACCTTTAAAAAGTCACATGTTCAAGAATAGTTCCTGTTTTCTTAGCTCAGTTATGTGGATAGCTAACTTTGAGTTGGGTGTCTCTGACAATTTACCAAGTAATCAACAAATACAAATTCTTACAGATGATGACCTTCAGTATTTTTTTTTAAAGTAAAATTCAGACTAGGATTTGCTAAGCTGTAAGAGGAAAATTCCACATACTACAGGAAAACATTTACTGCTCAATTTTGCTTTTCAGGTGAGGGAAGGAAGTTGATCCAGAGAGCAGAAACTTCAAACCCATGAATTCAGCCTCAGGTGCAAAAGCTGCAGGAATGGGGGGGAAGGAAGGATATACTGCATCCTGCCAAATGGCTGTTGCAGGGACACAGCAAATGGAACTACTCTGCAGTTCAGTCAGAGCTCAGAAATAGCTGAGCTATGGGAACATGCTGGCCATGTCTCCGATACACTCCAGTTCCAGGGGCCTTTGTAGGGCTATGCTGTGCTATCCATGCCAAGGCTGTGCCTGCCAGAGATTTCCCATATGTCAGGGTAATTACATTTCACAGTTATGCAGGCTGGGTGCTTAGATACTCCATTGAGAAAATGGGAATACTGCTCAGTGTAGCAGCCCAAGCGGATCGTGTGGTTAACTTGTGTGCTTTGTGCTGCTGTTTCTATGTTGGCGCTCTCTGAGTAAATACTGTGCTCTCCAGATACACATTTATGTATTCTGACCCTGTTTCTTGTGACTCATACTGCACTTAGAGAGATTTAATTATCAATCACAGCCCAGCATCTGAGAAATAAAGCCTTCAAGTAGAAATCTGTAATGGTAAGACAAAGGAAGAGCTAACACAGATGTTAAAATCTGCTTTTGCAAGAACAGAGCTTGAAAAAAGTCAGTTGAATTTGTCATGATCTCTGCTGTAGCCCGAGAGGGAAGACATTAAAAATACATCAACTCCCAGAAAACGACACATTCCAATTCCTGCCTTTCTTCTGAATCAGAGCTGCTCACTTAACAGTAAAATTGACTTTGCATTACCAAAACAAGTGTGCCTTTAGGAAAATGCTGCACTGTATTCTGATCTATTTCTCCACGCTGCCCTCGCATCCACACAGTCCAAATTATAAAACATTTTTGGGACACTTGCAACTGTTCATTCTTGGTGCCTCTATTTTGCACGTATCATGACTCACAAACCACAAAAATCTTGTCAACTATACTTTAGGTACTCAGGTGCTATTTCATGTTCATTTGGACACATTTGGATATCTGTATAAACACGGGCAAAGCTCAACTCTGGGCGTAAAGCCAAAATGCGGCCCATGCTCATATCCAAGAGTGTGTGTTTTCAAGAGATGGCAGAGGAAGGAATCATGCACAACACAACCAGCAGTCTGTGCCACCCCACCAGTGCCTGTCTTTGATTATGACTAATTTAAAGCTCACCCACTTAGGCATCATATCAGTTAAATTATCAGTTCATTTGCAAGCTGGAAAGGACAGTGTGGCAGAATTCAAAGTTGATACTTCTGCTTTCTTTGCTGCCCTGGTGAGAGCTGCAAGATGTGATCAGCATTTCAGGCTTCTCACAGCCGGCACAGTCAGCAGTAGTTAATTATTGTTTATAAAATGCAGAACTTTGTGTTCTCACAGTTACAAGTTGCATCACTCTTTGGCTGTGCCTATTCTTTATCAGCTGAAGAGCAAGGCAGCAAACAAAGAAAGGAGAATGAAAAAACACCAAAACACATGACAGTTTACATGGGCTGTGTAGGGGCAGGGAGAGCAAAGGAGGAGGAAGAGATGTGAGATGCACTTGCCGTCCGCCTATTTTCCCTGGTTCTGTTTGGTTTATTTCTCCCAGTTTCCCACTGTGCAGTACTTTTGCCTCCAGTATAGATGTGGTCACAGCTGGCAAAGCCACCGCAGTACTGCTGTGGAAGAGATTGGAATGCCTTACCGCTGGGAGGCTGGTGTGTGCTGCTTCATCCCCTTCCCACTTACACAGGAAAAGTAGCTCCAACCACCACCACAGGAGCCTGCTGTGACACCCCAAAGGAGAAAACAAACCAGCCAGTCTCAAATCGAAATAAGTTTAAGTGGCAGATGGCTACAAATGCACTACAGCTTCTTGCGCCTGCACAGAAACCTAGAGAGAAACTACAACTCCACACGAGCTCCAAGGCCCAACACCGGCCGTGAGGATGCAGCAGCCAGCGCTGCCTTCACAGAATCATGAAACCATGGAATATCCCGAATTGAAAGGGACCCACAAGGATCATCGAGTCCAACTCCTGACCCTGCACAGGACTGCCCTAAGAGTCACACCATATTCCTGAAAGAGTTGGCCACACAGCTCTTCAGCTCTATCAGGCTTGGTGCTGTAACCACTTCCCTGGGAAGCCTGTTCCAGTGCCCAGCCTGTACCTGGGTGAAGAACCTCTTCCTAATATCCAGCCTAACCCTTCCCTGCCTTCATGCCCTCGCTATCCCTCACGCTCCAAATGGCATAACAGAAGAGAGGGCCTCAGAACCACGAGTCCCTCCCGGCTCCTCAGGCCCCTGCCACCGCAGTCGGGGGAAGACGGATGGAGGGACGGGCCCTGGGACGGGCCGTCCCTCAGTGCCTGTGGGGCCGCGCTGGCTGCGGGGCTGGGCACGGTGTGGGATCCCCCGGAGCTCCCAATGACCGCCGCTGCCCAGTGCAAGCCAGCCCCCAATTGCCCCTCTTCCCGTTTCATCCCCGTCCCAGGTTTGCCACTGTGAGCCCCGGGAACCACCTCTCGCCTCAGGCCCCGCGGCGAGGCGGGCGAGGCTGGGGGTTGTGCGGGCCCGGCACGGTGGGTTCGGGGAGGTGGCTTTGCGCTGTCGGAGCGTTTGCAGAGCAGCAAAACCCACGGCTTCAGCTGCGGATTTCTGAGCTCCTGCCGTCTGAGGATCAGCCCGGATTTGGGGCCGAGTTGCACACCTTGCGGATTTTTCTAGTTACAAGGTCCCTAAAGGCAAGGAGGGCTCCTCTCCGGTTCGTTAGGCTGCTGCTGATCTGTCACAGAATAAGACTTGCATCCGTGGCAGAGATGTATTCAAGGCGCTAAATGGCTTTTGCAATTATTAGATGCCTTTATCAGCTTTACTTTGGCACTTAATCAGCCGCAAAAGCTATTTATTGCCTCATAAACTCCTCTGCAGCGAACATTATCCTTTAATTAATCCCTGAAAATTACAAAGGCTGATGAGGTAACCCCTTTTTCACACCACGCAATTAAGCTGAGGGGAATTTGTTGCTGTTTTCCCCTTTCATTTTGTTTTTAGACGTTTGTCAGCTGTCTCAGTCAGAGGGCTTGTTAGGACAGGTAGTAGCAGTTTAGCAGCATGTCCCAGGTAACAAATACCAGCCAAACCACTGAGCTGTGAGGATTATTCACAGCTGAGAAAGTTAGGAGATGAGTAAAGTTAAACCCTAATTTAACTCACATTAAAATAGGAAAGGCAATCTGAACAGCATGTGGCTGCGGTAACTAGTTAAATGATGTTACAGACTCATTAAAAGATTGGACCGGTTGCTAATTAAGATTTTTTGAAGCTGAGGACACAATGGGAGAAGTAGATCTCTTGCATACAGAGAGACTTCAGATGCATATTTGCTTTGTATATCATTAACTTTTGTATATCAACACTGAGAAGAATTCAAAGTAACTGAAAAGCGTCAAGATCTGTGTATTTCTGTAACAACTCAATACCTTAAGATTTCCACTAGTGTTTTGTAATCTGGATACAAGTTTTCTTTACAGCACAGACATAAAATTTTACTTTTTCCAAATATCCCAACCCATACCTCTACCAGGCGCAGACATTATTTTAAAATAAAGCAGTTAATAAAATAACAAAAATGTTAGACATCACTATTTAAAGCTGGCCTTATGAGGACCAGAATTGTAGCTGGAAATCCAATACTCTTGTGTAAATGTGTCGATTGTACTTTACAGGGGGGTGGGAGGAGCAAGAATCATTCCCCTAAATATTTGGGAGTTGGCAATGATGAGTCCTATCTCTTCACTTACCATGGATGACTGATA
The DNA here is from genome assembly GCA_013397795.1 of Orthonyx spaldingii. Taxonomy (NCBI): domain Eukaryota; kingdom Metazoa; phylum Chordata; class Aves; order Passeriformes; family Orthonychidae; genus Orthonyx; species Orthonyx spaldingii. The sequence continues at coordinate 549,130 of VZTJ01005785.1, read as the reverse complement.
AGTCTTGTGAAATTACTGCTGGCTACTTGGAAACATGATGTCAAGAAAGAAGGTATTTCATCCAGGTTAGTTGCTGAGTTGCAAAAAGGTGTTAGGGTCATGTAATCAGCCAGTTCTCTGCAGATGTGCAGAAAATGTTTCACAAACTGCAAGTTGTGTCTTAGGAAGTACACAGTGATGCAATTAGTTAAGGTGGAATAAGTTTGGTAGGGCACTTGAAGTACAGGAAGAGAGGTTGCTCTAAAGGTGGAATAAGTTTGGTAGGGCACTTGAAGTACAGGAAGAGAGGTTGCTCTAAAAATTATTGCAACGAATTTCCCCAACATTTGAATTTTCCAAAGCAAATTCTGAAAGGGAAAAAAAAAACCTCTTGTGTTTGAGAAACAGAAAAAGAGAAAGAGAAAAGTGGAAAAAAATGTTGTCTTCCATGTCTCTTAAAGCTCTTTATTTTTTCTCATCATTGGAAGAAACAAAACAACCCAAACCCACAAAAACCTCAACCTTGTTCTAATCCTAGCTTACAGCTGCTAGGGAATTTACATCTCCTGTGGCAGGTGTTAATCATGGTCAGACTAAAGAGCAGTTCCACTTCGGTGAGTCTTTCAGTGTGTTAGTAGGTGGTAGCATAGTCAGGACTCAAATTATAAGAGATTATGTTTTCAGAGGTGTATTGAAAACCCCAACCCAGCAATTATGTTTTCCAAAGAAGTCCATTTGTTACTGCTGGAGACATCCTGCATTGGTAAGTGGTGTGTTCTGCTGCCTGAGTTTCTGAAACATAAGTAAGGGGGGGAAAAGATGAAGTAGGTGGATACTGTTAAACCAAAACTTTGGAAGCTAAAAAGTCTGAGGCTTTAGGTCCTGGGAGGTGTGGTGAGGTGCAGCTGATGCAGTTTTTGCAGTGTCAGATGGTACAATGGCTGTCTTGCTGTATCGCTGGGGAGTGGAGGGCAGGTCCCTGCAGCGGTGCAGCAACAGTCCAGTGGCCTCCTCTAGCCCCAGGAACAGTCGCACAGGCAGCGGGACACACCACTTGGTACCTGGAGTCCACAGCTTCTTGAAGTGAAAGGAACCACAGTAAAAAAAACTTGAGTTCATTGGGAGTTAAAGTGGCTAACTAAGTTACTCAGTTCTAATTCAAGATACTTCTCAGTTAAGTGGGATAGTGAGAACACATCCTCGGGAATGGTGACATTCAAGACTCCCAGGTCTGTATCTTGCCATTTGGCTAGAGATGAGGCCAAAGGTCCAAACTTGTGAGTAACTTCACCTGAGGAAATGCCAGCAGAGGTGCCTCACTGTGACAGGTTTGGTGTTTCTATGCATTTAATTTCAGCTTTCTTATATGCCTGTGACTTCCTTTCTGAGCAGTTTGGTATTTCTGTCATGCCTAAACCAAAGCTGCATTCAGAAATAAGTGTTCCTCATCTTGATTGCATAACACAGCGCAAACACCAGCTGCTGTCCTTTTCTATTAGAGCACAGCTGGAACACCAGGGGGAAATGGCAATGACATTTCCATTTTTATGGACTGGAGTGATTGCTCAGTGATGTTAGTGTAAAGGCCTGCAACCCACTAGGCATGAGTGGATTTGTGTAGGATTCCTTTCACCCTGAAACTTTTCCACAATGCAACACAAACTGAAGTATCATAGGGAGTAAAGGATGTGAGAGTGAGTGTCTAAGGATATCAGGCTGCTCACTATAGTCTGGATTTTATGTGCTTCCCTGTGGAGGAGAGACTATAGTTGTGTCTCTGCATCACAGACTGTTCATTTTATGCGTGTTAAAGCAAAACTTCTTTTGGCTAAGATGCAGTAAAAGTCCTGGTAATGTAATTGCTTCTTACCTACAGCTACTTGAAAAACATTCTCCTGACTCTCTAGGGGTTAGAGGGAAAAAAAACAAGAGAAAGGATTTTGTTTCCCCCAAATTACATCACATCACACAATTTTCTATTAATCTTCTTTTCAGTGTAAATCAAGAATATCCCTGTTGTTTCAAAAAGATGACAGCATCGTGCCCAGTGGCCAAGGGAATGATAATGCACTCTTAGAACATGAGGGAATCAGTCTTGTTAGCTTTTCTTCCAAGAATAAAGCTGAGCAAAAGGGTTAATGCAAGGGTCAGGGTTGAATCCTTTAGAATGTAATTCATCAAATGTGTTAATGAAAGCTGGTTGGATCAGAACAACTTGAAGAGTAGAAACAATCTCACCATATTGACTCTAGGACTTGGCAAGACAAAGAGACTCAGAGCTGCCTGAAGAGTCTCCTGCATCGCTGAGCCCAGCCTTCACCCACCAGAAAATCTACGAGCAGGAAGCTAAAGGTGAAGTTTCTGTGGGTGTCAGGGGTGTAGGGGCACATTGTCTCCTACAGCTCCAGCAGCAGTGAGGTGCAATAGGCAGGCAAAGGCAGTGCAGTTATTCCTGCTTTATTTGGTACACACAATGCATTTTAACCTGCCTAACAGAAACTGGGCCAGACTGAGTCAGAACTGTTGTGAACTTGGACACCAGAGTTGTTCCTAATGTCTGAGCAAACCTTTTCTTCCAGTTTCTGCCAATCTGATTTGTAGTCCAAAGGGGTTTGTAGAGTTAACCTAAGTACATTGAATAGGTTTTGACTAATTCAGTCTCAGTTGGAAATGAGTGTGAATGTAATGGGATATTTCTGAGAAGAAGCTTCTTGTATTGTGCTCTTCAGAGTACAAGTTTTGTTTGAATGCTGCCACAGTCCTTATTGGACATCACAGCCATGTCTTTGAAACATTCACCTAATAAAATCCAGTGCTGGGGATAGAGAGCCAGTTAACTGTGACATGTTCATAACCCGTCTACCCAACACAGTCCCTTCAAACAGGGATCAGACTTTCAACCTCAGTTCTTTACACAGTGAGAAAGAACCAGCAATTCAAGCTCCTTATATCCTTGCAGTTGTCAAGTATAGAAATGACATGATACCAGTATGTGTTTTCTACAATGGCGATGGAGGCAGAAAGAGATAATCATATTAATTAGTTTTTTCTTTTGAAAAAAAGACTAACTTTATTGAGTATTACAGGTGAGACCAGTGCATTCCTGACTGGCTCTAATAGCTCAGACAAGTAATTTATTTTTGGTCCTTCTGTTACTTTTCTGTGCTCATTTTGGTTTTTGTACTTAGACTGAAAGCACTTCAGTCTAAGATTCAGGACAGAATCTCACTCTCTCTGCCTTATGTAATGGCAGGCCTAACAAAGCTCTGCTTTGCTTTGAGGCCTTTACAGACTGATGAAACATAAATACTTTCAAAGACAATTAAAAACACTGACTTGGAATGAGAAGTTATAGTCTGGCCTGAGAAAGAGGAATCTTTACTGCTCTTCCCTGTCTGCTGATGAGTATTCTCTTGGAAAGGAGAAGACTGGAAATTTTTGCAAACATTCTAAATGTTCAAGATGCTTTCAGAGTTGTGGCTGACTCTGAAGGACCTGGAGTGTCAGTGGTTAAATTGTGTTTGGCTGAAAATCAAATTAGCCTGATACCTGCTTGTCTCACTAGCACCTAAAGTCTAGAAGAGATTTAGTGAAAATTAAAGAACTCCCTGTCTTAAGCAGACACATGTGATTACTTACGAAACTTAGCCATCAAGTGCCTTGAGGGAGACAAGCTTGACAGTGTGGTAATACTTAGGCTGTAAAACAAACAAACAAATCAAAATAGGCTTTCCTTTGAAGACTTGTATAAATTTTCCATTCCTTCTTTTATTTTTTTCTATTAGTTTTATCACAACAGCACCTGAGAGTCCAGTCAGCATAAAGAGCAAGGCAACATACAAATCCTGCCATAAAACAGCCTGCTCTTCCTCCAAAGCTGGGTTGGTCTTAGGGCACAGTGAGAGGAGAAAATTAAGTTGCTTAAGAGATGCTTGGTCTGACTACATTTTATAACCTTTTTTTCTCCAAAAGTTCTTGTCATGTCAGTTTTGCCAGTTGATCTACTTTGTTAATTTTTTTTCCTAACTTGGCTTCTTTTATAGAGTCAGACTGCATTCAGTAGTAATTAGATAGATGAGAGCTGAGATGGGTGAAACACTGACAGAGACACAGGATTAAGTGTCCAGGAAGTGGGAACTTCTTAACCATAATCAGCAGCAGAAGACACAGCAAATGAACATGCACTGATGAGATTGTCAGCCCTGGTGGCACAGGTGTGGAAAATAAGAGCAGTCAGAAATTCCTTCTCACTGATTTGGTGCCAGGCTGTGATGAGAAGCACCTGCAAAGAAAGTCACTTGCAATTACCCTGGCCTTTAATTTCTTTGTTTTAAAAGCTAAAGGAAGTTGCCCCAAAAATATTTTAATAAACAGAGTGACTGATGTAATCATAGGAGGGCACATTTAAGAATGGGTAATGTATATACAGTTTGCTTCACTCCACTTCTCCTTTACAAGGTGCATTAAACATGAGGAGAGTCACTACTTATTCCACAATTCCAAGATGCAACACAAAAATTGTGGTCTGTGTGTTTTCCCTCAGGAGATTTGGGACTGCCAGAATGTGCTCTGTAATCTGTCGCAGGCCGCTTGACCGCCCAGCTGGTCAATGGCCGACAGTGTCCTCGTGTGCCCGGGAAACGGATCTCGCATGGCACAAGCGCGTGTGCAGCGGCAAGGCAATGCCTTTAGCCTTCGCGCGACAGCTCCGAGGCTGGCTGATATTCCCAAAGCCCAGGCTGGGGCTAGCAGCAGCTGATGATGAGAATGCGACGCAGAGGCAGCAAAAGAATCAAGGAGGACTCGCCCGTGGTGTAAATCCAAGAGTTTATTCCATGCCCTGGAGGGGGCAGGGGAACTCGCCGCAAGGACGGGAATCACAAAACGAGCCCCGAAATAACCGTTGCACCAGGTTTTAAAGGGGGGGAAAAGGGGAGGAACAAGGGACAGGACAAATGAGGTACATGAAGGGAGACGACAGTATCCAATCAGCAGCAAACGTAGGAGGGACATATTCAAATAAGCCAATGGGAAGAACAGAACTTTAGAACATTCCAGCTTTGTATGAATATTAAACCAACTATATGAATATCTAAACCATCTATGAGGAGAAAGGGGAGGGGACAGTACCTAGCTGGACAGCAGCCCACGGCGGGAGACTGCCTCAACCTGCCTACCTCTCAGGGCTCACTGTCCCAAGAGGTATCATCTACCCAATCTGCAATCCCCATTGAAAAGGCAGGTTGAGCCGCAGCCTCGAACGCCACGGGTGACTCAGCCGGTGGCTCCACCACCGGCTGGGTGACCGCAACAGTAATCTGAGGAAATATTTCTGTCATGGAAGTGGTCCAGGTTTAGATGCTCTGTTGGTATCATCGTGGTGGACTATTCTAATTTGCCTTCTAGTTCACTAACAAGAATTCCTACTAATAGCAAATTTTTGAGAAATAACTCATGTCCACGGGACCTGCTGATCCTCAAGGCAGGCTCATCATTCATTTGCCTACAGTGCATATAGGGGCAGCTAATAATATCTCATAAAGCCAGTAAGTCAGGAGCACCTTTATAGGCTGTTGGATACCTGTTGGGTGATTAGGGAATTCTGAACCTGCCCAGGGCTTTCATACTGGGCAATTCAGCTTCACCAGGACTAGCTACGAGGAAGGGGTGTGGACAGCAGCACACTTGAGATCTTGCCCTTCTTTAGCATGTGGGAATGTCGCATGGAATTCACACCTGTGTGTCCTTGCAGTCAACTGGGTTGTTTTTTTTTTTTCTTTCTTCTTTGTCATTGTAATTGAAGCTCTTCTTATGATAAGAATTGTGAGAAAAGGTGGTGGCTTGGTGGTGGGAAATGGAAGTGTGCAATGCAGGTCTACAAAAGCACTTGCTCCTGGGATTTTGGTACTCTTCAGGCAGCTACTATAGAGTGACCTACTCCGCTTTGCCAGGGCAGGTAGTTCTGGGTCTGTGCAGAGGCACCTTTAGGCAACTTAGTCAACCAGAGAGTTCAGAGAGCTTCAAGGTTATACAGAAGCTGAGTAGGAGTTTTCAGGAATGGTTTTGGAGTTTAATTTTTAATTACATCCTTTTTTATTTTTTCAGTTTGGCCCTACAGTGAAATTTGATTAAGACAGTACTAAAGGTTTATCCACACCAACAATTTCACCTTCAAAGGCATTTGCAGGTGTGACCTCAGATATTGTCACTATTTCATGTATTTCTCCCCTACTGACAGAAGGAGGAATTCATATTCACTGTTCATAAATAGGATCATGCCAGAGAACATCCTGACTCCATGTGCAATCTCTCTGCCTGCAGTCTGTCTGCTTGATCTGCCAACCCTGAATTTTCAGCTCCCCACCTGATATGAAATGGGGCAGATACTAGATTTTCTCTGAAATGAACTGCTGAATTAACAGTTCTCTCATCTAAGGGCCACAAATGGAAATGAAGGGCTAATTCCCTGTGCTGTGGTGCTCAGCTCTGCATTCTGTGGTAGGAGCTCTGAGCGATATTCTCTGTGATACTCTTAGAAACCATTTTGATGAGGAGTCGTAACATTGGCTGGGAGCAAATGCAGATGAAAGGCTCAACAGATAACAAACCAGAGGAATTTCTTTCAGTGAGAGGTTCACGTCCTCATTCAGAAGTTGGATTTGGAATCTGCATGCCCTGGGTGTCATCAGAGTGTGTTTTGAAAGCACACACACAGCTGTGCAGAAGATCTGAGAGGATTGCTGGCCAGCTTGTTTGTCTTTATGGGTTACATCTGGCTTTGGTGAGCTGCACATGCATGCATATGATCTTTGTCCAGGTGGACAAATGTCTAGTTTAATGTTTAGCAGTAGGTCCTTCATAGCCTTTCAGTTAGGGGCTTCAGTTACATATTAATGGCACAGGTCTTTGTGCAGGTTCAAGAGCAGGAACAGTGGTACACACTGGGGTAGGGAATGTTTTGGCTCACCATGTCAGATATAGCTCTTGGCCCCAATTTGGCAATTACTTCAGTGTCCATGTAATTTTAAGCACATAAGTAATTCCAGTCAGTCAGGCTTGTGTTTAAAAGTGCATTGCTGACTGGGGATTTTCTGGCTTCTATAGCTGTTCAAATCCTGGCTCCCAGGAGTCTTCCTCCAAATTTAACAACATTTCTGCTTTATTCTCTCGTGGTAGAAAACTGGTAGCTTGCTTTGCACTGTCAGCACAGACAGCAAATCTACTTTAGCTTCCATCCTGTGAGGATCTCTCATTTATGCATTGGACAGATACTTTGATGGGAATAAACATGGGATGGTTTACTTGAGAGACTGTGCAATGTGGATTGCTAAAGCTGAGACTCGTTATTTAGCTTGCATGAACGTGCAACCCAGACAACTGGCAAAAATTTTACACAGTCTTTTACAAAGTTGGGTACTTGTTCCATAAAGTTTAGAAATTTTGCAGAGCCTAAGTAGGGCAGGACAGACAGAGCCAGGAGACGGATTGGAAATGGAATTGCTTTTGCACCAGGACTGGGAGAGAAATGTGTAAGCTCCTTTGAACTAGAACGTGAAGATACATCAGCTCCATGCTATACATGAGATAAATATTGTTCAGGACAGTGTGGAGAAGATACAGCAGCTTAAATCTTGAGGGAGAGGAAGGACTGTTTGGGACATTTGTAAGTAAGGGAAATACATTAAAATCTAAGGTGCTATTCCTTGTCCTGATTGTTTGAAAAAAAATGGATCCTTCACTGTATTGCACCATAACCTCTACAAGGGAGGGAGTTTCTTCTTTCCTCTTTTTTTTTTATTCACTTGTACTAGGAAATGTCTGCAGGCCATCAGCCATTTCCCTCTTGGCTGTGGAAGAATGAGCTTATAATAGGAAGAGAGTACTGCCCTACAATGTTACCCTTTCTCCTGCTTCTTAATCACATCTTTCCCTTGAAGAGCAGAGACTCTCCAGTCTGGCCAAGGTCAAAATGGGAGAACAGCAAAAATAGATTTTCCTGGGAAGCCGTGTTTTTTCCATTTACAGCTAAGTGTGTAACTTCACATCAGCCCTGGTGGGGCTAAATGAGCACCTTGGACACCACCCTCCCCACTACATCCTACCCGACTTCCTTATCTTCAGCTCTTCCTCTAGCTGGAAAACCCACAAGTAGCTGGGGACTTCTGTCAGCTGTACTGACAGAACTACTGCCTTCTCTGTCAGAAAATCCACAGCTGTTCCCAGGTGCACACCAAATATCTCCAAACAAAGCAGCAAGAAGTGGGGTTCAGTTTATGACACATTTTCCTGGCTTTTGCAGAATAAATGGAAGCATGTAGCTCTGTGGGTTGCATCAGACAGCCCAGTGAAGTATTGTGCTGTCCCTTCCTCAGCTGTGCAGCTGAGGCTTCTGTTCATACTTAAGAGCAAGGAAGATCTGAGGAGAGGTGTGTGTAAGGGTGTAGAGCACGTCTGGGACTGTGCTCATGGGGAGAGGTGGAACTGACAGAGGGGTGATATTAGCACCTTCTGAAGCCTCAGAAGGGATATCATGTTCTTCAGATCCAGAGAGAACCAGCATCTCCTCTGATGGCCTTGTCCCACTGCCAAGGTGAGGCTATTAGGAGTAAATGGCTGGGTAATAGGAGGAGCTGCAGCAGGCCCCAGGAGCCCAGGCAGGTGGTACAGCTGGTGATGACAGCTCAGTCTGTGGGAACAGAATGTGTGCTGGAGATAGCCAGGGAGAGCCCATTTTAGCAAGAGCTGGGCAGACTCACAGTCACATGGCTCTGGCTCAGCTGTACAGCCTGAGCCTTAGGAAGCTGAGAGAAACAAGTTTTCAGAATTTGCATATTGTAGCTGAATGACTCCACTGACTCCATTTTCTGGGGCCGACGAGTTGTTGTCACAGTCCTGTTCCTGCAACAATCACGAAACAGTTGACAAAACCCCTCAACATTTCTAATCTGATAGTGCATTTGGAATTGGTTTGGAAATTGGGCAAAGATTCAGCTTGAGTATTTGATATGAAGTGTTCATTTCTCGCTAATGCTATTTCTGTTACATCCCTCCTTCAGAGCATGATTTAAGGGGACTGTCTGAGAGAAGGGCGCTGCAACTTGCTGACTCTGCGCTACCTCCTGCAGCATTTTGAATGCAGCTTAATTCCCCTGTGGAAAGAACTGATACAACCAATCCCCCTGAACTCTCCACACTTGACAGAAACACACATGAAGAGGGTGATCCATAATAATTAGGAAATGGGGATCGAAAGCAGGCTGCCTTAGCCCAAACTGTTTTGCTCGGGGGCAATACTGCAGCTTATACTACACAACTTAATTACTAGAGAACATCGTTTCTGCAAGTGAAGGCAGTTTCCAGAGTGGAAAAGTTGCTATAAATATAGTTCTAAATTCTACTCAAACTAGGTTAGGAGAGCATGAGCTTGAGTAGTATTTAAAAGAGTAAAAGGGGAATGCCATGTAGTGTTGTCCTATTTCTGGCATCACTCCTCAGTGGAAAGGCCACTGTCACCTATCTGCCCTCATACATCATTCAGAAACATTAAAACAAACACAATACAGAAATGATCGTGCTTAAGATCCTTTTCCAAACAAAAGTGGTTGTCCTACTTTAGGGCAGTGGCAGGCATCTTCAGCTCAGGGCTGCAGTTGCTGTCAAAGGCAGGCTGAGTTACATTTGTGTCAAGAGTCCTTTTGTGTGTCACAGATACTGTGTTAATAAAAGTCTAAACTGCAGAAGAGGTTCATCCTCCCCCACACTTCGCTGCTTTTCCCCTTACTTTATGCCTTTACTCTACACTCTATAGGCTCTGTTCAGTGGAGCTAAGTCTCACAGGATGGAGGTAAATTTATGATTTAAGAGTTTTTTTAATATGTTGTGTAAGAATAGTCTGACAAATGCAGAGGATATCACATATCTTAGCATTTGTTTTCCTTTGTCTCATACAATCCCTAGTTTCATTGAGGATTAGATGTCAACAGCTATTACCCAGCAGGGGGATAATTACAGAAGTTACAGGGTTATATAATGGTGTAAAGATTTCCAGACTCAGTAAGCCATATCTCCTAATGACCAGGGGGGTTTTGTGACCTTCTGGCTATATAATCTATACTAAACTTTTTTCAGGGCAGTGATTGAAGTAGTTTTACTGAAGAAGTTTTAGTACTGAAGTTTCCTGGTATCTGATGGATTTTTCCAGAACAAAACATTAGCAAGAGATTGTTACAGTTTGTCATGTTTATGTCCTATCCTGCTCTGAGGGTAGTGCTTTCATTACACGGCCATAAAGTAATGGTGCTTCTCTGCCTCTAAACTCTCTTTACAGAAACGTGCTAAAACATTCTATTTCTGGATTTGCTTTTTTGTCCTTTGTAGGATTGGGGTGAGGGGCATGGAGGGGTGTGAGGGGGTGTGATTGCATTATCAGGTTTCACCTCATAGAATGCAGGTTCTTCATCACTTCAGGAGTTCAGAGTCATTTTCCTCTGTGTGGCAGGTAATTTTTTTTCAGTGCTTCTTGGAGTATGTATTTTCTGCTGTTGTCTGGCATCAATATTTAACATCTTTGAATAGAACAACCTAAGCACCTAATGTACACATCTTAAAAAAATCTGAACTAAGAAAAGGAAAAACGAGTCAAGGTCTGAAAGCTAAATCTACAAAGTCATGCTGGTGATGTTGAATTTGAGCATCACCATGTCTAATTGTTTAGCTGTGGTGGCCACAGCATATTCCTGGTCCTTGAGTTAGGCACCTGTAAGTAAATGTGATGCAGAGATACACAAGGTGCTTTAGCATGGGCTAATTTAGTTGCTTTTCAGCGTGGTTTATCACACAGATTGTTTCATACTCACAACAGTAGTGTTTACTTGCATTATGCTGTCTATGACTGGAGCAAGGCTTTTATTTTCTGTTGTTCCACTTCTGTGGAAAACAAATCCAGGTTCTTTGGACTAAGAGGGTGACTTAAACTAAGACATAGGAATGACTTACTAACTGAAAGGCCTGGACACCCACTTGGGAGGGAGCAGCTGTTGGTTCTGGTTGCTGCCCTGCCTCTGAGTTAATGTAATAATCAAATACTCTTGCTTATTTCTGCCAGAGTGACTGAAATTTGCCCATTTACAAATGGTGGCATGCAGCTCCAGTGAGAAGTAAGAAAGGTAGAGGCAGATTGCTCAGCAGGACATTCCTGGCACATGCGTCTATGCTGTGATTCTGTGATGTGATTCTGCGTACAACAATACGCACAGGGCACAGTTGGAGGAATAAGGCACATTGTGAACAAGATTTTGCCCATCTCCTAGAATTTCATGCTTGTTACTTGACCATGTTCTGTAGTCTGACAATGAGATTAGAGGCTATTTTTGTAACTCTGAAAGATTTTGGAGGCCAGATGAGATGAGATCATGTATCTTTGCCTTGACTTTTGGCAGTTATTTTGCAGAATTATTTTGCATATGAATTGTACCAGCTCTATCCCTCTTTCAGACTTTGAATGGGTACATGTTGAAGCTGGCAAGGAAGTCAAGAAGGTGCATCAGAGGGCATGATCTTGTTACATGCAATTTTATGAACAACTGTTTTGATAATTTACCTTAATGGTGATGCTTGTGCTCTTCCAGAGACTATTCTTCTTCCCTTGGTAGAGACCAAAATACGTATCACAAAATAGTTAAGAGTAGTTGCTACAAACATGAGTAAATAGGTTTAGTTCTTGCTCCATAGTGCAGGAAATTTGAAAAAGAGAATACTGAAAAATAAAGATATCCCCAAGTGTTTGACCGCTCAGGATATTGGATGGAGAAGGAGAAATACACCTCTGTTCTCCAGTATGTGAAACATGGGCTGAGAAATACGTTTGCAAGTGCTTTCTGTATTTAGGCCTGCAAGTGAAAAAAACACAGGGGAATACCCTGAGAATCTAAGTAGATCTTGGGTTATTGAACAGTTGAGAAGTATTACGACACAAGCAGTTTTATATATTCCTGTTCACAAAAACATAGGTCCAAGCAGTGCTAGGGCAGCAGCTCAAAGGGGATTTTAGCAAGTTGGTAGCAAATAAACATCACTCAAGCTCCTAAATGGATACCTGGTTTTAGTGATTTAGTCCCAGGTGCCTCCCATAGTACCCAAGTAATGGTAGGCACAGACACATTGGGAAGCTCCTGTTCTCTGGACGAGACAGCACAAATTCTGTCCCAACTGCTGCCCAAGGGCCTGCCATATGACTTTATACTTGCTGACAGTTTATTTCTCCTTCAAAAACAGGAAAAGGGGGAGATTTCTGGACCTTTGTCATGTTTCCTTCTCTAATCACTCTATGTGCAGTTTGTCACCCAAAATAAACTGCAAAAACTTGCTTGCTCCAGGGGAGAGAGGGTTCATTTGCACAGGCATCATCTGCGCGTGCAGCTGATGCATGCAGCTTTGTACTGTGTCCATAATGGAATTGTGTGCTATAAGGGTTTTGCAGGTAGCTTGTAGCATTTTTATGAAAACAGGTTACATAGGTTTCTTGTTTTAAAACCCATTTCCTGGCTCACCCCGGAGAGAGAATGCAGCAATTCTCCCCCTGTGCTCATGTTGTTTATCTTTTGCTACACAGAGGAAAGCAGATTATGGCTTTTAAGAGCTAAGCTTCAGATTTTCTGCAGGTCTATGTGAGGGGGGACACGTTGCTTTGGTGCCTTGAGTGCAAAAACATTTAGCTTGGGAGCATGTCTAAATAGGCTTAATACACTTCAGTAGTCACATAGGTGACTATTTTAGTTCAGTTTAAGTTTGCCAAAATAACACATACCAACAGAAGCAAAGGAGGCCATGCAGCTTTTTGTACTTAAGTGCACTGGTTTAAATTAAGTTACTGCAACCTTTTTTTAATGCAGGCAAAGGCTGAGGTAAATGCTGTTATCAGCTGGAGAAGGGAGTTGTCAGTATCACTGTGCCTTGGCAGCAGCACGGCTGACTTTATCAGGAAGAGAAGGATTGGGGATTACAGGGTCCAGAGGGGCTGCACTTCTTCCCAAGACTGTTCTCTTTAACTGAGGAGGGCATAAACTCAGACTGATTTTTGTCCAGATGGACTTGGAACATTGTGCAGTGAGAGGCTACACTAAGCAATTAATTGGAAGGTGTTTTTGAGAACTTCCTTCTCAAATGTAGCTCTGAAGTAAGGAGACCCCTACAGATTCTCATCCATTCATTCACTCCTGAATATCACAGGTTGCTGCCTTGTATGAACACTTCTGGAAGAGCAGGCAGTAGACCACACTCCTGAAAGTTATGGTTATTCACTACCAGTCTGAAACAAGACAGCCTGTAATTTCCAGTGCTGATAGTTCCAGCAGGGTTCTTGAGCTGCATTTCCGTAGACATCGAAAAAAAGCAGTGCATTGACCATGCACTGTTCTTGATGTCTCCACTTGCCCTGACACAGAAGAATTCCCATTTTTTTCAAGGAAGTGTTCTGTGGCATTCCAAACAGCTGTATTGTTGAGCCTTAATTGTCTCCTATTCTTAAAAAATACACCTTTACAAACTTCTGTTGTAGTCCTTTTTTCTAACTGATCAGTCGAATCTCTGCCTGCAAGCATTGTTGAACTGCCAATAGAAGAGTGCAATATTAGCCAGCAACTTTTCTTTAGCTCAGAGAAAATAATTCAACAGTTCCTTTTCTCAAGGCACTTGATTCTATATTCCCAGAAATATTTCCATCATATATATTTTTGTATTTACCTTCAGTTTAGCATAATAACTACCTCTTTAAGGTGGCTTTTCCATTTTAGAGAGAATACATAAATGGACCATATACTTGCATTATAAAATAACTAGAAAAGACAGTTCGTGTGCATGTAAGGTGTGTCTTTGCTGAACTTTATCTGGTGTAAAAAGTTTTCCAGTACAAGATTTGGGGGTTTTGTATCTAGTTTACATTCCCATTAATGCATATCCCAAGATTACCTTAGCATGTGCAAAGGATGACAAATATCAGTACTTCATACAACTATATTTAATAAGTTATTACAGAAAAAAATAAAGTCCAAACTACAAAGTTTAAGCAGTTGTAAGCAATAGCAGCATTGAGCTCCATGTTTAGTCACAGTACTGCAGTTCCATACAAGCATTAGTCCAAGCCAAAAAGGAAGAAGCCTTGTTAGAATTACTAGCAAAAACAATCTAAGAGAACATGTAATAAAAGATACAGTACATTTAAAATTAGTTGAAAAACAAGTACAGAGATCTTAGCTGTGAATGCTCTAAAAGTTATGTCCATTAGTTTGACAGTAAAATTACAAATATCTAATACTTTATACCCCAACAGAACTACATCCAGGAAAGAAAAAAGAGCAAAAATTATCTCTTGTTAGCACCCTGGTTTTCTACTTACTGATGAACCTTTTGTCATGTAAATTTGAGTGTGTCAGAATTATGTGACCAACGTGATTTCTGACCAGCTACCCATTTGGGGTATAGAGTAGTCACTAACATGAATATAAAATACTCTGTGGTATGATAGAACACTATAGCAGCAGAGATTAAGAAGTTTGTCTGTTTAAAAAAAAAGAAAGAAAGGAAGGAAAAGAAAAAGGGTTTAGCTGACATCATACAAACTAGCATAAAAGCAACTACATACAAGCCAGATTAAACAAAAGAGACATTTCTACAAATCTGTGACTAATCTTTCACTCATACCTTGCAAGTAGAGATGTCACAATACTGAAATATTAACATGGGAGCTTTTCCCAGTTAAGCGCCTTTTTTTCTTTTTTTTTTCTTTTTTTTTTTTCTTTTTTTTACTACTCTAACAGATAGTGAAATCAGCAAAGTTATTTGCTAACTGCATATTCGCAATACAATTTATTTTAGCCCATGCCTTGCTAGCAGGCTATAAAATACAAGCATGTCGGCAGAAATATAAGCATAAACTTTGTACCACTTAGCAGGAATTTTTTATTCCCTCTTCATTCCTTAATCTCCTTTGTTTGCAATTTGTGTACATTCCAACCAGTAGTACCTAATTTGAGTCTAAATTTTACTTCACTATTTGATCTAGTCTATACATTACTTACAGAACTGAACACACAGAGGATACACAATAGACCAACTCTGGGCACATTTCTTCCCACAAGTCACAGATGAGCCACTCTAACACTCGAGCATAAGTTAAGTCTAAAAGGTCATCAGCAACTTGTGGAAGCAGGAGTTTTGTCTAGAGAAAGTCATTGTATGCCCTGTTTACGCAACACCAGTTTTAGTCTGGATTGTTTCAGGTGCCAGAACTGAGTCACTGGCTTCAGGAAGGGGTTTCTTCTGGCTGCATAGGGAGACAAAGGTGATGTAAATGGAGGTGAAAAGTGTTTTGATACTGGCCCTTGGTATTGCCAATACAAAGGAAAAAAAAAGGACAAAGACCCAAGAGAGGCAGAGAAGAACGAAGAAAGACAAAGAAGCTGAACGGATGTTCAGACGTGGTGGCAATATGAGTTACTGCATTGCTACCAGGGGATGGACAGAGAGTATTTTGCATTAACTTGGCACCTGCCACCCACAGGGGGTGGCTGGGTTAGAAAATGCTGTGGGCACCGAGTTGGCTCCACGTTGCCATGGAAAAACGCATGCGGAGAGGGAGTTGTGTGGGAAAGGGGCAATTTCGTTAAATACATAACACGGTGGCAAAATACAATGGAGAATACGTATTTTAGGAGGTTCAGTCTAAGGTTGTTGAAAAGAGAGTTTATTGAGTTCATGAGAAGAAAAGTAATGAAGAATTATGCTGAATGGGCAGGGTCAAAAACCCATTGTTCAATAGATTTAGTTCCTTATAACGGCAATAGTATTTCATCAACACTGGTGGTGTATAAATCTAGACAGCGAACTGGTACTGTGACATCCCTATTATCTCCCTAAATCATTTTGATAAAGGAAAAGGCTTTTCAAAATATCACGTTTTTTCTGCTTCATTCTGTCATTTTATTGCCCAATTCTTTGTTACAATTTTCCAATCACTTTACATAACCAACCATTTTCATCATTGCCACACTATTGTAAACCACATCAGCAAGTTAATACATAAAGCTTTGCATTTCAAAAAACTAGACACTTTAGTAACAATATTACAAAGATTTTAGCTTCAAAAATAACTGAAAATGAAAAAAATAAACTTTTAAAGAATCAGCATCATAAAATTAATTTATTCCAAGTAAAAATACAAAATAATATTAATGACATTGACCAGATATGAAAGTCTCTCCCAGAAACAACTATATTAATGGTTGAGAAAGCACTCCTTAAAGAAAATACGAAATAAAAATGAAAAATATGTAAATATGTTTAATTTTTTTCTTAGCAAAAAATCTTTCTAAAAATAACAATGAAAATTTGTCTCAGTACAAAGGCTACATTACTATTGAAAAAATACCAGCATGAAGAAAAGGTACATATTTGACAGTAGAAAAATGATTTTAGTGAATCACAATGTCTAAAGTCTGCAATGAAAATAAATCTGCAATAAAGATTTATGCCTTTTTTCTTTTCATTTTTCTTTTTTTTTATACAAACAGTACAAACAGTATTGCACATAACAACAAATAGTCGAGGTTAGGTTAGCCTTCAAAAAAATTGACTAGTTCAAGTCTCACATCAGAAAAGGCCACAATAGGACCTATTGTACCCAGGGGCTTCTTAGTCAAGTTGCAGTTCAGAACTCCATATTTTAAAAAATAACTTTTTTTGAAGGACCCTCTTTTAATATAACATATTAACAACTCAGGGGCACATTCATTTACAAAACAAAAGGGAGCATGTCATAATTTAATAAACTAAAAAAAGTTCTCTTTAAAAAAATACAAACAGAAGAACTCTCACAATTCTGGTCAGTCGTGCATAATCACACTTGATTATAAATATACAAATTAAGGGAAAATATTTTTTCACCTTCAATTCACAACTTTCAGCACCAAATGGAGTTTGTGTTTACACCTGTTCTTTATGATGGTTTTGTTTCAGATTTCATCCAACATTATTCTATACTGTACATTTTCCAGCTTCTCTCTCTCTCACTCTCTTTCTCTCTGGGGGTATTTTTCTACATGAAAGAGGGGTATTTCTTCAAAAAGGTTTACTTCTTTCACATAATTAGGTAGACTTCTGTAGGTTAGCTATGATCTTTAATATTACAGTTATAAAGCTCTAACTTCTTCATTTTCAAAAAAACTCAAATAAGCATGAAAAAAATAAAGTTACCCATCTGTTAAACCATTTTTCTTGCAGAATTAAATTAATATATATTTTTCTGAATAAACTTACTTAGAAAATATCATTTTCTTTCCTATATTTCAAAATTGAGGTATTGCAAAAGATCATGTCAGTCAGAAAGCATGCCTTTTTCTTTAAAAAAAATCATCAGCCGACTGTTGAAAACTGTCTAGATACAAAAAGTAGTGCATAACAAAATGTCTTGTACAGATGAAAAAAAACAGAAAAGACACCTGGGCTGGGAAAAGCAATATCACAAAACCGCCCAGAAGTAACTTCAAAAGGGATAATTATAATAAGCATTTTAAACCAGTAAAAAACTATTTTTTCTTTTTTTTTTCTCCAAAAACAGAAAAAATCCTTTCAAAGCCAATACTTGCAACTAAACATTGGGAAAACCAACTTACTATGTTAGACACAAAGAAGGACATCACAACAAGCAAAACCCAGAACATTTAAATCTACTATGCGGTGTCATATCCAGTCAGATTGTCCCCAGAACTGCAAAAACAAAGGAGGAAAAAGAAAAAAAAATAGTGTACACATTCTCACAATCAATAGTATACCAAGTGTGTTTATATTTATATGCTATCTGCAGCCCCATAGTTCATGCTAAAAAAATGTCCACTGTGTTAGCAGGTCTTAATTGTATTCAAGCTTCACAGGATACATCCAGGGATTAGAGAGATAACGCCACATCCACAGAGCAGACATCTCATGTTACTTTTAAATGCAGACATTTCTTTAGCACCACTTTGTTTCCTACCTTTCTTAAATGTGCCTAGGTTATTAGTTTGACAGACTATCTAATCTGTAGTGTATGTACGTCAGCATGAGCTCTTTGGTTTTCTGGACAAGGTCTGCAGCTACGTAAATGATGCAAGCATTAGGAGAGAGATTGTAACTAAGAGCTCATTCCTGTTTATGTACCTGTTATGAACTGTCAAAAATGTGTTAATGTCAGATACAGAGGCTTTAACAGTTAAGTTTGATCACAGTACTAGACATAACCACTTTACTATATAAAATAAATTGCACGATATATAACAGAGCACCGCAAAGTACTTCATCTACCATCCACAAATTTTTTTTAAGAATATCCTACAGCTATTTTTTATATTTGTTGTAATATAGGTCATTCTGTAATGGGCTGATCCTAATTTCAGAAGCATTACATTTACTGAGGCATGCCTTCCTCCAGTCAGTAATCAATTTTTTTTTTTTGTTACTGAGCATTTTGTAGCCTACGTAGATTCATAATTTGTGCATTGTGGGCAGGTTTTATATTAGACATATATAAAATTTATTGCATGCAGCAACCTGATTAAGTAAACATGCAGTCAAAAAATATTGACCTTCCTTGGAAGCTTTTCTGTATGCTATACCGATCTCCTTTCAGCAGCCATCACTATTTTAATCACATATTCGTTTTTAATTGATACCCTAGCCTGAATAGAGTATTATGGTATTAGTAATACCATTTTAATAGCAGCAAAAGCTATTGCAGCATACATTTACATAACACTAAAAGACCTAACAAAACAAAAAAAACCCAACAAAACAAACAAACAAACAAAAAAAACCCCTCAGCAAAACAAAAGAAAAAAAGTCTGATCCAGCTTATGAGGTATCATCCTTACAAGTCAAAATGGAGAGCAACTAAAGGCTTATTTTCTTTAAGGGTTATTACTATTCTAAATGACCCAAACTAATGATTGCTGAATATCTGTTTAAGTTTTTGCTACATCTGCCACCTACTTGTGAATATTACCTTTGGTAAGTCATCTGCTAGGGGCAAGTCTAAATTTCTGAAAATAAGTGCATGCTCCAGTTTAAAAATAAAAATAATTATAATTACAATAAAAAAATCTTCATCACATACACATCAGCCCAGTGAAGACTGATGAGAATGGCAGTCTACATAACGTCACTAGTGACAAGTCTTGTGTAGGAAATTAAGGTACCAAGCAGATGTTTGTGTGAATCAAAGTGCAAAATCAGTACAGTTACACTCTGCCGGTTTGTATTATACTGGACACTGAGTTCAGTAATGTGACTGTAAATAATAATAATAGTAATAAAAAGACCCATATCTTCATTAAAGTCGAGGACGAATGCACAGATTTCCAGAACACTAAGCCCTGAGGCAGCGCTCTCTTTTCACTCAATTTTATTTACTCCAGTACTTGTTGCTGGGCGCGGCCGCGGTTCAGCTCCAGCGGAAGGGGACGTGGCGGGGCCGGTCACCTCCCTCCTTTACCAGTGGTTTGTGGAACTCCCGCCCAGCACGGGAGTGTATGCTGGCCCAGCAGTATTCACAGTAATACTGCAAACAGGTAACATTGGCACAAAAGAATGGAGCAAATTTTCCACCACAGCGAGTGCCCTGGCATTCATCACACATCTGATCATCCAGCACATATGGCTTCACTTCCACCTGCACCAGGGACAAGAGAACAACTGTAAGAACATTTCATAGTTTTGCTAAGTATGAACACAAAACCCCTAGTATTTTCATTCTTTCTGGCTCTACTGAAGGTTTTCAACTGATGCAGGATTAACTCAAGAGATTGGTAGTTAAATTTTCATACTAAGCACTTTACCTGTCAGAACATCTCAAGAAAGAAGGGTGTGCTTTCATAACTATTCAACATTCCTTGGGAAAATTAGGTGTGGGAAAGTACTAAGATGGAAGTACAGGAAAAAGAGCATCTCCAAGGATTTTTCCACTAAGAAAACTCTGGGAATGTGAATAGAGTTGTTACAGGGGCAGATCAGGAGAGCAGTAGTTAGGAAAAAAAATTATAACGACAAAATTATATTTCTAAAATTCAGAGGTCTGGTGAGTTTCAGAGGTTTTTTTTCCCACAGAAGATTTTTTTTGTCTCTTCATTTTTTTTGTGGTTGGCCAAATGTAGGACCAGACTAATAAGAGATTCAAATTAAACAACATTAAATGCACTTGTATTAAATACTCTTAATTTTGTTGGCAAAAATCATTATCTAAAGATTTTTAGCTTTTGAGGTGCAATAAAATTTCATTATAGTTCCAACTAGGGCCTTGCCATCAATTCTGGAGAGCTGCTGACTTTTGTCCTACACTCAGTTGTAAACAACTTGAGGCTGGAATGCCTTTTGTTTTTAAAGCATTTGTGCCACACACAGCAGGACTGATGCATGACTAGGCACTTGCAATAATGCTGTTACAGAAGTTGAGTCTGTTCCTATGAATTGTGCCTACACATTTGAGTGTTCGTTCATTCATTCCAGGGAAATCATGAGTTCATGCATGTCTAATTCTTATGGCTCTCTGGTGCTATTTATAAAGTGGTTTAAGTACAGTCAACTGCACTAGAAAAGATAGAAAAAAATGAAATATACATTTATTATAAATAATTCTGCTGTAACTGTACAAGTGCCAGTCCCGCACAATTTGTATATTGCAAGGAAAATCTGACTCTAGTAATAACAACTTAAATACATAGAGATTTAAAGAAACATAGAACGAGATATTAAGCTGAGAGACAAGAAACATTCAACAAAAAAGATTTATGCTGAATTTACTTCAGCTTATCCTGATCACACTTCAACAAATGTTACTCCTTTGAAGTAAAGCTTATATAGTGAGTTACATTTCTTGCCTAAGGAACAGCCAGGGCTGCCAATCTATTTTTTTAATTACACCCTGCTACTAGTATTGCATGGAACAAGTCTGAGTAACTGCCATTTTGCATATCAGATGCCATATCACTAAAATTAGAAGCATCATGTAAAATAAAACAGCACTGTCTCAAATGAAATTGGAAGAAAGCAGGTCCAATGTCCAGCACAGCTCTAGCTTTCCACCTACTCAAGTTTCCCAAGCATGAATTGTGAAGGTCTCAAATAGAGTCTCTTTCTCTCTCTCTCATCTTTGCTTGCATTGGTTACTAATGAAGTAATTTTAAGGATGTTTGCTGTACAGTTCACGGATTTCTATCTAATAGATTTAAAAACTAAGATTTAAGGACTCATTAAGAGACTTCATACTTCTTGAAATTCACATATAAATCTATTTTAAAAACAGATAAAAGATAAATAAACTTAAATTATCAGTCCACCAAGTGAAAAAAGAACACATTGATGAAAAAAATTAACAGCCAGTCACCTTTTGCGGCTTTGCCCTAAAGCTTAGAAAGAACCCGCCAGCAAGCATGGGTAATATATAAATTTTAAAGGGTTCAGTGTGTGGTTAAGACTCCTAAAGTAATCTTCTCAATCTCTCTGTAAGATTTTTCAGAATCCAATGGACAACAAATGTTTAGGAATAGCCATATCTTAGTTAATGTAATATGGTGTAAAGCACCATACAAAAAGGATTTATAACTCCATGACCGTCTCGAATCTGACAAAAAGTACAATTCAGGTTTGTAAAGACAAAGTCAAATAGTTTGAACTTTGCAGCTGTGTGGACTTGTATGCATACGCACATAATAGATACACCCAATACCCGTTAAACTGACTTCTGAATTAACAATTTATACCAGATTAAGGAAAAAACAAGCCTATCAGAAAAACACGTAGAAGCAGTGCATGCTGTATGTCCTTTTCAACAATTCTAAATGCAGAGCCCTCAACAACATGGGTGTTGTTTGTATGTGTAATCAAGAGGTGAAGACAGAAGGTCTAAAGGAAAAAAAATTTTGGAAAGTCAGTAATATTTTCTTTTAATGTGTTCAAGTCAAATTTCAGTGAATACTGTAGCTTCATTCCATATTTGAAAAGCCCTTTAGGGATTTCATATGGACTGAACAAAACCATCTCATTTCCCCCGTTCTGCTTATCAAGCATCTCTTGGCATTTGGTTTTAGTTAAATAATTCTCAAGACTTTTGAGGTCAGCATTACCTATTTTACTTACAATAAACCTGTGCTTTAGGGACCTCAAGTCTAGCCCTACACTACTGACAGAAAATGGTGCCTAATAATAGCAAAACTGTCAGAAGCTACACAAGTAGTCACTAAACTAAAAGCCACTGATGCACAATGAGCAAACATCTAAAGGAGGAGAAAGAAGCTGGGAAATGCTATGGAATTTGACCTATGAAATTCAAAAGAGAACCAAGGACAAACGAGCTTACAATCAACTGTTTTCTGGGTTTAGTGCTAAACAGTTATTTAAGATGTTGAAAGTATTTTTTCACTCTGCTTTAGATGCTTAAATAAGCTTTAAAAAATTGACAACAGTCATCTGAAGAACAGAACTTAAGAGTGTTCTCTAGCACAATGCTAATAACAATTCTTTAACTACCTGTACAGTTTGGTAACAACCATTCTTCTCCATGCTCTTTTACTTACCCGTTTATCAATGTCATTGTGTTGGAGCTGGACAAAGCGAGCACTGATAGCAGCAATGTAGCTCTGCTGATTGGAGAAAGCCACTCTGCCAGCACCTTTTGGGTACTTCAGCTCTGGGTCTGTATCAATGCCAGCATAGCAGACACCTCCATATAAACGGTCCATAATCATTGCCAATTCAACTGCAAGAAGTCAGTTGTTAAATGTAATAGATTTAACATAAATAATGGCATTGCATTTGGATTGTTGCATTTAAAAAAGCACCATTTGCTTTATCAGACTTGTCTTCCAAACTGTAAAATTGCAAACTGAAACACAGATTGAATCAACCTCATATGAATTATAGCAAAATACAAAGGCAAAAACTAGAATCTGTAAAAAGCTGGTGTGATTGAAGTGTGGAAAAAAAAAAAAAAAAGAGCAGAGTTATGCTGTTAAAGTAGGTATCAGACGAACAAGAATTTACAATACTGCATATTAAAACTCTGGCACTTGGTGGGCCTTTTAAGGTTAGTTTACATGTAAGATCACTTAGGGATAATCCTGTTTTAGAATCTGATATTTTGCCGTAAGGTTCAAAAGACGTTAAAGAGTTGTTTCACATCTGAAACAAAAATCTGTGAAACATCAGACATTCCTGCAGCTAAAGCAAGTCTATATTTTAGCTGCAACTT
The DNA here is from genome assembly GCA_013397795.1 of Orthonyx spaldingii. Classification (NCBI taxonomy): domain Eukaryota; kingdom Metazoa; phylum Chordata; class Aves; order Passeriformes; family Orthonychidae; genus Orthonyx; species Orthonyx spaldingii. The sequence goes on along the minus strand of VZTJ01005785.1, from coordinate 525,882 downwards.
AAATTAGTATTTTGGTAGAACATTATCTTGGTCATGGATCTTTTAAAATAGTTTGTTGCTTTTTATGATACTAACAATAACTCTAAAGAAGTTAGAAATATCATTCATAAAATAAGACAGGTTGAGTGCATGGCTGAGGACACATACAGAAGGAAAGGGAAAGAACTGAAGGAAGTAGTAAGGAGGCTGAAGAAAGCAGGGAAGAGGCATGTAAACTGTGTAAGGCTGTATGGCCACTGAGCCAAGCTCTCTGTAAAAACTCACAGGCCAACAAATCTGTCAGATTTTGGACAATGCAAGAACTGAGACCTGTACAGGCCCTGCCAAGTCAGCCATTTTCTAATGCTAATGTGTGAAAACACTTTCTGTAGCAAGTTACAATTTAACTACCTAAAATAAAATTGAAAACCCCCAAGTACTAAATATTCAAATTCTCATAGTTCTCACAAAATTCTCATTAGTAAATTGAGTAGGTGTATGTGTTTGTATAAATTTGTGTGCAGGGAAGACCATATCCTAATTTATCCATTTGCAAGAAGCAAACAAATGTCTGACTTATTCTACCAAACCAGAAAATACTTTTGCTGCAAAGACTAAGGAAAAACTACCAGCATAATGTAGTGACTAGTAGATTCTTCTGCTTTCTGATGATTTGGAATCATCACTTGGGTAGTGATCTCAAAAACTGACAGCACAGAATAAACATCAGGAGCACAGTTACAGTAGTAGTCCCACTAAGTTACTCTTGCTAATACAGAAAGAATATATAGCATTCCAGGGCAAGGAAACCATGCAGTGTTCAGATATCTTAGGAAAAACCTCTGTATCAGATCTTTAAAGCTGCAAACAAGAAAAAATGGAAACTGTTTGTCTGCTTTGGAGAAGTTACCTATTTAAAGGCATCAGTTTTCAAATGTAATGCATTTCAAATGTGATCTATGACAGGCCAAATGACACACAGTATTATAAAGGCTATCATTAGAAATGAGCTAATGTTTAATTGTTACTATTTACATAATTACCATCTTACAATTGGGCCTTATTTTAAGATGGTGAGGAAAGTGAAAGCTGCCAAGAAACCTGGAATAAGAGAAATCTTACTGTCAGCAATGGCTGGGGGGTGTTAGTACAGCTTCCCAAAAGATTTAGGATTAGGCAAAAGATGAAGGGAGGAGCTGAAGTTGCAGTGGGTTGGAAAGTGGCTGCTGAAGAAAACTGGGGGCTAAAAGGAAAGTCTTTCTTCCCATCAATGAGTGAGAGGCCTTGTCTACTACAGTTTCCCAGGATTAGGATTAGGGTTGAAAGGGTGAGAAAGAAACCATGCAGCTGCCTTGGAGTGAGGATGGAAAGGGATTATAAACAGAAATGAGAGCTGCCAAAAGATCTGGTTAGGAGAAATGTTTTAACCTGCTTCTTCACTTTATCACTGGCTCACCAAAAATGTCAGGATTAGCAGAAAGAAATGAAGGTTGAGCTACAATTGGGAGCAGTGCTCACATGGGGCCTTCAAAACAAAATGAGGACTGCCAGGAGTTCTGGGCTGGGATAAATCTTTCCTCTGGCCAAAAGCTAAGGAGTCTTGTCTATGGCTCTGCAAATAAAAGTGAAGAAAAAGAGCTAAGGGTGAAGAAAAAACATTGAGGGAATGAAGCTACATTAGGAGTGAGTCTGGAAAAAATGGTCTTCAATTTGAGGCCACCAAGAGACCTGGGTTGGGAGAAATTTTTCTTCTGGACAATAGCTGAGAGGCCATTTCCATAGCTCCATGTTAAAACTATGGTAAGGGTTGAATAAAAGGGAAAGAGAAATCATAGAGCTGAGGTGGGAATTGGTTTGGAAGGGGTCTGGTCTTTGTCTTCTAGTCAAAGCAAAGGGAAACTTGTCTGCACCTCAGCAAACAAATCAAGGTTAGGATTAAGATGATCTACATTACAAAAAATCAGCCAAGTGCTAGGATGTTATGCATATTTGGGGAAAACTTTTTCTACTGGCAATTCTAATTAGTAACCTATTTAAAAGGTAAAAAATGTTCACTGTATTTTGTAAACAGGAAGATACTCCTTGTCTTAGAAGGCAAGCTGTGATCTTGGGAAAACATAGGGTCCATTTTCTATTCTTTTACAGATACTGTGTCTCTTTCTTCATCTTTTCTACTTAATCTGCTACTTGACCTACATTTTCCTTGTACTTACCAGCTCGGAGAGGCCGTGGAACTCCTCCAACAAAGATTGTTTTCCTTGGATCCAAAGGCTGAGACCCATCCATCACAAAGTCACTGTCACTAAGGTTCCAAGGTCGAATTTGCACCTGTATTAAGGATTGTTTTTAGTAGAGAAACTTGGTCACTTAATAAAAATTAAGAAAAAACTGCCAAATCTTTCTATAATTAAAAACAAAATTTTAACTTTTCAAAAGCAGTTAATTGGTGGTATAAGCACCAAGACGATTTGAGAACATATCTAAGTGTCTGAAAGAAGGGGAACAACTCATTTATCACCTCTAGAGGCCAGGCTTGAGTTAAATCTCCTCATCACACACTCCTACGCTCATTAATTCCCTGTCCCTAATCGCCATCACAGGAAGAAACCTGGAAAGGACTCTCAGAACATTTTACCACCTATGTGCAATTAGAATTGCAGTTTGGGCTTCTGGCTTTCCTGAAATCACATACAGTGATCCACAAATTTAAAAGCACTGATATGAGCTGAGAAAATTAATTTCTGTGCTTGGATATAAAAGGAATTTGTTTAATATGTGAATGCCAGTTTCTATTGAGCAGCACGTAACATAGCTGATATAAACCCTTTAGATTACACAGAAAAATATTGCTCAGAAATTATTTAGATAAAGCTCTTCATCAATCAATTTTTTTGATCCTACGAATCACACAAGTCCGCTCACTGTGCTGCAATCCTGGGTTGTTAATTCATCTGTGCAAAATTTTTAACAGTGCTTTTAAAAGGCAGTGCATTTTTTATCTTATATGTCTGTAGTTATCACCTCATCTGTATATCTCTATAGGCAAAAAAAAGACCAGTATTAAAAAATGTTAGAGATGTGAACAATAAAAACAGGTTACTGTATGTCTTCTATTCTGCTATAGCTGTCTCAGTAGTTGATTTTACCACATAGTTTCTATGCAGTAAATGAGGACTAAATTTTAAATCAATTAGCCATTGAATGCCAAAAAAAAAAAAAAAAAAAAAAAAAAATTAAAAAAACTAATGAAATACAGGAGATATTTGATCCTCTTTGGATCTTCATTTGGCAGGGTAAGTTTCTTCATTTCATCGCCCAAAGCTTTCTCTTCTCTCAAATCGTATAGATGAAAAATTACCATTCCACTATTTTACAGCTAACGGTGTGAAAGGGTGCACACTCCTGATGCACACCAGAAGTACCAAATATAAAAGTTAATTGAACATGGCATTTGTCAGAAAAAATAAATGTTAAAGCCATGTTACGCTGATACAGAAAGTCAATTCAATGTAACAGCAAGGACAGAAACACAAAATGACAAGTAATTAACTGTAAGTATTTTTTATTTATTTATTAACTGAAAAGAGTAACAGCAAATGGGTTAGCAACCAGCATAAGTGTCATGGCATAAGCTACTTACTGGTTTATCCTTGATTGTGGGACTTGACACACATAGGTAAAGTTTTCCATCTTCTTCCAGACAGGCATCTATCAGAGCTTGTACAGAGCTTTCTTCCTGAAACAGCAGAAAGGCGTAACCTTGGAAGAGATAAGGGCACAAGAAAGAAAAGTAACAGATTAATTTATAGAGCATTTTTTAAACAAACAAGCTCAGAGGTGGGCTAGATATACAAATTACAAATAACTGTTAAGTTTGGTAGTTTGTTTTCATAAGTTAAATTCACTGTAGAGATCACACCTGCATATGGTACTGATTTCAGAATAGATACAAGATTATTTGCTGCATTTGAGGATGTTTATTTGATTAATTAATGATCCTGAGCAGTGGGAATATAGGCTGGTGAATAAAGGTTTCTGTTATCCAACAACTGTATTGGAGCTATTTATCAGTGGTATCTGCTGGTACCGGTGAGTAACATCTTACAACGGAGGCACAAAATATCTACTTAAAATAATACATTCTAGGAGAGAGGGCTAAGAAAGTGGACAAATAAACAAAAAAATACACTTTTATGCATGCACACTTAAATATGAAAAAAAATGTTCACTAAAAACAATGAGCCAAGTGAAAAAGAACAACGTGCTTTGTGTTCTATCATGAAAAAAAGACTTGCTGTTGTTACTTATATTTAAATAAAGTAGTTCAAAAGAAAGAAGAAAGTCTACTAAAATTGTTTCATGTGATTCAGAATTTTAGGACTTTAAATTAGCCAGTAAACCTAAGTGTGTAGCACTCAGTGCTCTGAATGCAGCTGCCAAGAAAACTTTCTTGAGTTTTATTTAATGCTGTTAAATCCACATGAAGATTTGTCCTAAGGAGCCCATGCTTCTGCTACCTCTGAAGTCGAACTAATATAGCCCCCTCCGCACTCAGCAAAGCCAGGTAACAACAGGCTGCTGATCACTGGAGCTGGCTGGTTGAGAGGACTCCCACAGAGCAGGCACTGCTCCTCTGCTCCACAATCACTACAGCACCATTTTCTCACTCAGTGTGAACACGGTGGATGTGACCTTTGTAATTTGCCACTTGTGTGTCTTTTTCTGGGGGGGAGGGAGGTTCAGGGTCATAGTGAGAGGTTACATCTGTGGTAGTTGGAGTTGACCACCCTTTGGAGGTACAGTAAATGGTGTGATCATCATTTCTCCAAACAGTTAAAATCAACCACACAGATACTTGTTATTTTTCTCTGGTTGCTAGATTACAAGAGTAGTCCAAGTTGGTGAGGTTTCAGTTTTCTAACCTGGGGCTAGTGCCTGCCATGAAGTTCAGTGAGGTAAAAGCTCCTCATTTCTCTAGAGCTCTCTGAATAAACCCTTCTCCTGTCATGGAGTCCACAAGGATCCACCAAAGACACTGAGTGTTTACAGAGCAGCCTTGTGCCAATCTAGAAAAGGAGCAGGCTGGACTAGCATGACATGATGTCCAGCACTACTTCAAAACCTGGTGACTGCACGTCTATTCCAATCATTCAAGGACCTCTGGAACTGAAGATTAACAAAGATTACATTAAAATGAAAAATAAATTAAGAACAGAACTTCAGATAATATTAGGATCATAGAAGTTGATATGGTCAAGAAAAATACCTGTCAAAGTTAAAGGTATTTTTAGTCATTTTCTAGAAGCACATAGGGATGCAAAAACCTTAAATTCAGAAAGGTGCAGCTCTTTCCCATGAGCAGTTCTAGGCATTGCTTCTACTGAAGACTTATCACAATACCACTGTTTAGAGCTGCATCTACTTATTCATCCAGGAAAACATGTGCTTCCATGGATGCACTTCATTTGATTGAACCCCAGCAGAAGATGCACTTTGAACTCAGATTCCAGTATAAAAAAAATAAATTGGAAAATACCCATGCCAAAATTGGCACTGCATAAAGAATTACCTCACACTAGGTGTAATTTAGCAGATGCTGAAAGTGGCTTCAAATTCCCCAGTACTGTGTGCTTCAGCACATTCTCCTAGCTGTGCTTCACAAATATTGTATCACTAAAAAAAGCATCCATTTTTTTTCCAACAAGTAAAAGATTTGATAAACCTCAAAACTTTAATGCTCTGTGGCAGAGTTTTGGTAGCACACTGTGGTAGGAGGTTGCAGTCGAACTTCAGCAGTGCTCCTTTCCTACCTCACCAGAGATTCTAAAGGTTTGAGGGCTCAAGGGACTGCCCTTGACTCAAATTCCACAAAGGAAAACAGGATATTTGAGGCCTCAAAAAACAGCAACCTGACTACAGCTCAATATTCTCTATCCACAGATATCTGGATTCTTGCCAGAGCAGACGCAATCCAGTTCCTCCTCTGCTGTTGGTGCAACACATCACTGCAGTGCTGACAAACACTGTAAGTCTCTGGGAAAAGGCAACCATGTATTTTGGTGTAATAGAAGTCACTACAACTTTTCAAAGGGTACAGTAGAGGGAGGACGACAAGAAAATTAATTTCCCTAGTTTCTGAAGCCAAGGTAGGAGATCTTCAACCCTGAGCTCCAAGATTCATTATTTTATGGAAAGCAGTATAAGAAGTAAGTTCCTTTGTACATGTCCTATTCTGACATCTAAACAGTGACACGATTTCCATATGAAAGGGTAATTTAGTCCAGTTGGTCTAATTTCAGTTAACCTTGTGAGAATAAACTGGAAAATCTGGCATATACACTGTGTCCCACAAGCTTGAAACAAGGTTGCCACTTGAAATGCAAGATACACTTGGAACTAAATAAAGTTGTTACAGTCTGGCAAAAGCATTTTCGCCAGCCTAAACAGCCTGGAAAAATCTCTATTTCAATTAATACCAACATTGGCATATCTTCTCTAATGATGGGAACCTTTCTGTGTTACTGATAACACATTTTGTAATAAGGCTTCAGGGACCCCTTCAAAACAACATGCTAGATGGAAAGCTTATTAAAGTGCCTACTCTGCCTTTCTGATATCTTCATATTCATACTTTTATGTTAAAAACTGGCATGTTGGTACAAATGACAGGTAGTCATACAGGAGTTTTCGGTAGTAGTGCATTATACGTGTATTCTGCCCATCCTTCCTCAATGTAATTAATGGAAAAGAACTACTCTTTTCAATTAATTTATTTGGGCAGAATGTTCATGACATGTATTAGGCATGTGCGAAAAAATAAACTTACAGGCCCTGTGGATATCATTCAACTTAGCAAGCCATAGCTGGTAGAGTTTATCAGAAAAGACTATTATCTTGTCTAAAGCAAAATATTTCTCAAGAGTTAAGGATTATCCAGCTCCATGCCTGTCATGGCTCACTGGGAAAAGACTGACTGCATTTCACAGCATTTGTGGAAAACATGCATTTAAAAAAGAAAAGGCTTTCTTTTATTCTTCTAAATCTGGTAACACCTTCCTCTTACAGCTCCATCATTAGGCACAGTTTGGTGGAGTAAAAGGAAATCACTGACTGTGTTTGTAACCCATGGGAGAACGTAGGAATGAAATTTGTTATATTAGAATTTTTATAGTCTCTTCACTTTAAGTGATTAATTATTAACGCTATTACAGTAAAAGTTGTCTGGACAGTCTCTAGTTATTTAGTGATACAGATCTCTCACTTAATGACGTCCACTGTGGACTGAATTTAATCAAGAGTTTTTCTTAGAAATTTCAGTTAATTGTGAATTAGTTCAATTTTATTATAATAACTGAAGGGTACCATTTTATGCTCAACTTGTGAATACTCAAATAATTAATAATTTAAGTTCTTGCATTTGAGAGCAACAATACATAAATTGTTGTTCAAATACAGCAACCATGAGCTGCATCTTCTGGTACAAAGCCAGCATTTTGGCATGCAAATGTTATATAGCCAACAGGAAGGATTAACTAGTTTCTGGTTCTTAGAATCTGGGCTCCTTTCAAACAAAGTGAAATACTGTAATGAAGAATTATATTAAAGGTCAAAGAGTATTTGAATCTCCATGTCAGGTGTCTGTATATCACCTATTGATTTCATATGCAATTGATCTGAAATCTATAATTCCCAAAATTCAGCCCACTTGCAAAAGCAGATACAGGAATTATAATCTAAGGGTCACATGTTTTCAGTTTTATAACACTGAGGTTAGGTGGCAGAATTAAGAGAATGAAGAGAACTTCCACTTTACACTCTGCAGAGCAAGTCAGAAGAGCCTTTGGGTGGTCACATGCATTGATTTCATCTGCAGAAGGGAAGAACCACTTACGCTTGGAAGTGTTGAACTACCTTTGAAGCACATCTTCTGTCATTCATTTAGACAGTGTCTTTTCTGATGTTTTTATGAGCTTCAGGATTACAATAAAACCTACCATCGACCTCAGATTTCTTGTAAAAGTATTTCAGTATAAAAATCTACCTCATATTATTATGTAAAAAATAAGATGGAGTTCAAATGGCAAAGAAAATTACTGTTATACTCTAATTTCTTTAGGGTTATTTTTAGATGGTTGAGATGGCTGCCTCAAAGAAGTAGATTTAAATAGACTTAACTTTTTCATGAAATATATATTTCACTTACTTTTTTTCTCTTTTTCACTAGATTTTAAAAAATAGTTTTGAACTGAATTATGGTTGTATTTCCTAGAACTTTTAGAATAAACTTGTTTTAAAAGCCCACAGGAAAGGAACATTTAGAAACAGTGTGAACCAAATTTCTAAATCAGTTAATGTGATGACAAGGGTCATTGCTCAAAGTCACCTCAGTAATCTTATTAGAAGATGCTTTGAACATGAATAAAACACATTTCTAAATCCAAAGATGAAACGACTATTAAAAATTAAACTCGTTTTTGAAAAATAAAAATCTGAGGTGTTAAAAAAACTGCAGACTTTCCTTTACACATTGCAGAGACATGACTGCATTTTCAAAAAACTTCAAAGGCTTTAAATACTTAAGAAACCTCAAAATAGAAAAAGCTGTAATCTCACTTAGCTACTGCAAAAGAGTGAAATTATGTATTAGTCAGGGCTGCAAAGATTAATTTCTTTTAGTCGGTCTAATTTTATATGGCAGTGTTTGACCCTGTCAGCTGATTCTTTTCTCTAAAAAACAAAGGTGTATAAGAAATAGGAACAGTCTAGCATCTTACAGTGACTCTCCTATTTCTACACATTTACATTTTTACATGTTTTTCATGAATACCAGACTAAGCCTGGCTGGTGCGATATGTAAGAAATTCCTCACATACCACGTTATAGACAGGTACTGGGAAAGGGTTTGTTTGATTTTAATTAAAGGATTGTACTCCATGTCCTCAGTTACATTGAAAAATAATTGGATCCTGAATCTTAATAGCAATAAAATGAAATGTACATGTTAAATGGGAGACAGGAGACATAACAAGAAAAGTCAGCAATGGAGTGGATCATAGAGAAGAGCTGAATGAAAACTGAGGTTCTGTATCAGTAGTTTCTGTAAAATAAATTGCATGTCTTCATAATTCCAGTCTTACCACTAAATAGCCCACATCATGAGATCGCCAAAAGAACTGAAACTGACACTTAACCCTTACTAATAATGATCTTACCATATCACGAATAACGGGAAATAGAAACCTTCTATTCTGTCATAAATATTATGGAGCATTTTTCTCCACATCTTCAATTTAAATGGAAGAAAAACCCCAATCTACCCACAGAACCGCTGCTTTATGTACATGCATTATTTGTGGGACATGGGAGAGGTGTCCCAATGTTTCCTCAAGAGAAAGGTCAACATTTCTATAGTGCTGCAGTAAATACATACAGCTAAAGTATTTTCAGTTCCAAAATATGTCAAGAAGTAAAAAGGAGTTTCTAGCCATCATTACTTTACTTTCACCACTTATGGGTACAAAAGCCAAAAAGAACAATATACATATGCCATCTCAGTTTGTCCTGTAGTAAAAATACTCCCACCCACCTGTATTAAAAAAGAAAAGACTGAAATAAATTACTTAGGGAGTTTTGTGGTTTTTTAACCAAAAGAATATTCTACAGGCATACTAAAGTCTCTCTTTATCTGGCATTTACTTCTAAACTAGTATAAAACATTGCAACAGCAAATTTGTAAGGTTGTCTCCTCTTTCAAAGGTCACAGCCATTTTCAACATCAGACTTCAGACTGCAACATGATCTATAGCAGCTATAAATCAGAATTAAAGGGTACAAAAACATAAAAGAAAGGTTCTAACATACAATTTAGTTTCTGCAGTTATAAGAGTAGTCACATGAATTTCATACGACAGATTAAATATTTGATGAGGTGAAAGCTATCTTTGTGAAGTTTACTGAGTCAGCAGCATGAAAAAAGCAAGCAGTCACACTCGAAAATACTAAAAACCCAACTAAATTTAGAACTGAAGTTTTAATATTTTGATTTTCAAGGGCAATATGCATTGGTGACTGCTCTGGGCAGAGCAGCTCATGGTCATCATCTGGAGGGGGTCAGTTCTGCTGCTGCTGCTTTTACTCTGAACAGATGGCTGAAGAGAGATCAGTTTCCAAGTCTGAACAAAACCTGTTACTCTTCTTCGCTGTCGTGGGTTTACCCAGGAAGAGTCAGCCTTGCAAGTGACCTATGGTGCAGGAAGCAGTGCACCTTGCTTCCTGGGAAACAGAGCCAGTGACCAGCTAGTTTTGAGTTCTGATGGGTGTATAATTTAATTAAAAGTTGTTCCGCCTCCAGGGGAAAAAACCATATTTAAGAGAGATGCACCTGAGAAAACACCCTTTTTTTCCTGTCCTGTTGCTGCCAGAGAAGCAAGTCCTGTGCTTCTCTCTCTGGTAAGGCTGGGCCCTTGCCCTTCCCCGCCCCCTCCTCCTCAGAGCGGGGAGGGGGGGGAGGTTTGGAAGGGAGTTTGCAGCAGTGCAGCTGAACGTGGGGGAGGACCCAGCCTGAGATCTCCGGCT
>VZTJ01005785.1:483785-506514 GCA_013397795.1 Orthonyx spaldingii | reverse complement strand
AATCAGGGGGGGGGGAAACAAGTAGAGAGTATTAAGAGATAATAAGGACAAGGAGAAGCTGGCTTTTCTACTTTTAAAAAAACCCCAACTTTTAAGTGAAGGCACAATTAGAATTCACTAGCCAGAAGGATCCTAAAGATCTTTAAAAATAACATAAAAAGGGAAAAGCATGTATTTTTCCAACTGTCCTTAGAAATATTGCAGGGGGTTTGAGGTTTGTTGCTGGTTTTGGGCCTGTTTGATTTGTTTTTAAATTCAAGAACAGATATTGCATAACTGCTGACAGCAAGGCTGAATGGTGAGAATGGAACAGGAAAGAGGAAGCATGTATGGGTTTCTCTTCTGATTTTAAGTGTCCCTAATACTGTTCACAGGGCAAGTATTTGTCACGGTGTTATCTCGCCTCCAGCAATTAAGCTTCCATATAAATTAAGTTGGCTTTTATTTGTATGTTTTTACAGTCAAAATATATCTATCAAAATATTGTAGGATTAGCTCATTCACTGACCGAAGTGTCCATTGTTCTGTCAAAATAATCAGTGGCCTTAATGAGCCATTAGGAGCTTCCAGGGTCAATGAGAACTGAAAATCTTTACATATAGACCAGAAATTTTGTGTACAACTTGCTGCTACTGTTTCAGATCATGAGCGAACTCGGGAACTACATGCAAGAGGCACATGTGAATGAGACTCGAATGTGTTGTACAGAATCAGAGAGACCAGGGTACAGCGCTTGGTTTAGCCAAGTAACTCTCCCAGAGAGGTTTCCCATAAACTGTTCTTTCTGAACCAGAACAGGTCTGCACAGTGCTGTGCTGACAGATGTGAGGTTGCCCCACCTGCACACACTGCAGCCCTCTCCCTGTGCCCGTGGTGCCCTCAGGGCAGAGCTCTGTGCTCCAGCACCTGGGAGGCCCTGACACTGAGCTCGTGCTTCCGAGCAGGATCACAGCTCCTCGGATCACAGCACGCACTGGAGCCACTTCCCTGCAAAACACTGGGGACACAATCCAGTGACCCAATCCAAGGGACTCCCAGTTCTTATTCCCATGGGTTTTGCAATGTGCAAACCACCACAGAATCAACTAGAAAATGTCTACAATTTGCATTCTACCTCCTCCTGGTATAAATTAAGGTGTAATTCAAGGGTTCAAGGTGTGCTAAAGAAGTACACCCAGAGGAGCACATTTCAATAACCAAATTGTGAATTATTTTCCCATAATCACAATGGTTGAAAATATGCTTGATGAAAGATAGAAAATTCACCATAAAGAGTCAAAACTTTGCTTTGTAATGGATTGCCACCTTGCAGATGTAATTTCCTTTTACCAGAACATCTTTCTTAAATGTATTTTAAACTCATTACCTTTAGGTGGAAAATATGACTTGCTTTCAGCTTTGTGAGGCCAGTCCACCACAAGAGGTCCAAACCTACGAAAGCTGGCAGTGATCTCATCTACAAAAAACAAATGAGGCACCTTAGAGAGAATGTAAAAACTGACAGTGGCAAGGTAAAAAGGTCTTACTTAAAAAAAAAAAACCAAAAAAAAACCAAACCAAAACAAAACCAGCGAAAACTGCAATAATGTCCATAGACGATGCCTAAATATTCTTTCATCTCTATGCTGTACATGGCTGCTTTAAAAAGTAATTTTACATTCCACTAGTGGAAGTCTGCAGCAGGATTAAATGCAAACATGATCTATCAGAAGTGAATATGCTTCAGCTGCGGTCTATTTCTAATTATAGCCACAAAGCAGGGTCAGATGCAGCCACATGGGACTGACGGAGGAGTTCCATGTCAGCACGGCTGCTCCTTGCAGCCTGCCCTAGAAAGAGGCCACAGCAGGTCATGCCACTGTGGGCATCTCACCTTCCTCAGGCCCCTCAGGAAATCTGCCTTGAATTACCAAGTTCTTTCTTCACTTTTTAAGCATCAATTTCAAACCACCATGGAACACACATCACAAGCTATCCTACAGGACAATTTTGTTTTGCATGTGAATGCTTCAGAAAAAAGTATTTAAGGTATTTTTCTAAAATTCTTTTTTTCTCAATAAATTTTTAAATGTACTTTAAAGAAAGAATTAGTTTAAAATTGTGTCTAATGTGATGCTAGATAGATCAGAGCAACAAGCCATCATGCGAAAAGGCAGTGGGGTTTTCCAGTTTCTGGATTGCTATTTGAGATGTGTCCAGTTTCTCTGACCCCATGAATTGCATGCCAGATTTTTCAAGCATGTGAAGGCAGAACACACATGTTGTGCACCTGAGGAGCTGAAGGAGATAGGGCTACTGAAGGAGACCTCTCAGGAAAGAGGGTGACAGCTCCCAGGTCACCTTGTTACCTCCTCACAGGACAGAGTGGGCATGTACTTTGATTCTGAGTGACCCAGCAATGTTCACATCAGTTGTACATGTTGGGCTGCTACTTCTTACAGCTGCAAATCCAGATTACCACCAGGCCCTGCACAACAGCCCTGCAACTCTTGGTGTGACATGGGAACTGCATTTGAGGTGTTTGCAAACACACACTGGCAACTCATACTATTTCTTCATTAAAATTGTACATGGTTTAGGATTCAGATTAGTAGATCAGAGATCCCTCTCTTTTCTTTATAAGGCATCCTCAAATTCCTTGTGTATGCCCATTGAAGCTGGACAGTGGTGGATTCCAGCTCTAATACGAAAAATACACCAAAACCTGTCATGATGCCAGTTTGGGAATAAGGGTTTGTGGGGGCACACACAAGTAGAGCAGATAATGATTGAGAGAAACCCTGACCATCCCTACTAAGCTGGTTATTATTTCATAACCATATTATTACCCTATACTTACCATCTGAACCCTGTATACGTGCTGGGTATAAGAGCTGATTATTTAAAGCCCACTGTATTTTGGTAAGGACTGCATTAAGAAAGTCTTTAAAGTCAACCACATCCAAGAATTGGAAAAGACTATGGAGGAGAGACAGTACCCACTAAGTTCTGTTTCTCAGATTTCCCACTTTCCAGTCATGGGAAGACACGCAGATCAGAAGACCTGCTATGCAGATACTTCTGTCTCCATCTCTTCTGATCTACAGTACAAAAGAATGTCAAGTAAATTCTCAGGTGTTGCAGGGGTGGTAGTGTGTGTTCTATATAATGCCACAAGCACCACAGGAGACACACCTGGAAAATACATTTGCTTCTATGAAAGTCTGACTTCTTCACAGTAATTATATGAAAGCAAATTCCCACATCTCAGTAATGTAAGTGATTCACAGTACCTTCATCAATGTCAGGAGGAAGACCTCCAACAAACACCTTTCTAGAATAGCGTTCCACTCTTTCCCCATTTTGACAGCGTGTTGGAGAGCTGAGGCCCGAGGACAATGATTGATCACCATGGCTGTCATCTAGAAAGCCATCTTCAAAAGGAAAGAGTGAAGACCGACCTGGAACAGATTTTGTAGGATCTACCATTAATGCTATTTCCTGGAGAATGAAATATTCCAGTAAAAAACTTTTCCTTTACTGTTTTACTTTAACAGAATTTGCATTAAAACACCTAGCTAGGTGGTCCAGTTGTCCAATTCATGTTCAGTAGTATTTCTATTTTCCCAATAGTGTATTACCCTTACAAGACAATAAACCTAATTTAGCTTTAAAACAAACCCCTGCAAATGGATAGCAATGAAAAAGAAGTTATCTGATGATAGTATGTGTCATAGCTATAAAAAGAACCTTTCCAAGATTTACATTTCAAACCAATTTCAGAGATGTACACCTTCCATAACAGATCTTGAAGGAATGATCTTAAGATCCCTCAAGGCACTGCACTGCAGAGCAGGACAGCACAGTCCTTTGAGTGCTGCACAGGATCCGGACAACAAGGGCTGCAGCACTTCCACCTCTGCGGAACACAGGCCCACATTGAGCAGGGAGGTAAACAGCAAAATAAACATGGAAAAGCTTTGGATTGTGGATATATTAAACATGTAGTAAAGAAATTTAGCAAACAAGAAAAAAAATCATGTTAAATAAACCACAAAGAACTGGCATTGAAGGAAAACATTAGCTAGAACAGCCTGTCAGACTGTTTTTTGCTCAGAGTTAAAACATCCTTAATGAACAAGCAAAATCAACATAAATGGCTGCTGCTCAGTTTTTGTTAATGAAAAGTAAAGAATTTATTTGTAACCATATGATGCAATTAACTTGTTGCTACCAATGTATACACACATTTTCTTAAGAACAGATTTATTAACTAAGAAAATTAAAATATATTCAAAGACTGCATATAAGCAACACTGTAGAACATGCCAACTTTAGAATTTAACAATTCCCTACACCTGAGCTGAAACATGAGTCCTGCACCATAGAGAGATATATAAATGGGAACCACACCTCAACTCTGAAAAGGCTACTTGTCCCCTCTATCATGGAGGATTGCTTCCAGGGATGGAATTATAATTAATTGACACAAACAGTTTATGGGGGGGGTGATTACAAATATAACGCATTTATACTTTTCTAAGTGCACATAATTAAATTCAAAGGGAATAGATCATATGATATTGACTTAGCAAGAGTTAAGGATTAATACCATACTGGTATTAACAGCACAGGGAAGTGAAGGAAATAAAAACAGGGGCAAGGAGGAAAATCAAGACAGAGGGACAGTAGTCAGAAAAACGTACACACTGAAAATATCAGTAATTGTCTCCAGGAGAAAAGGACAGATTACAAAAAGAAGGAGTAATCCTGTATATGGAAAAAAAGCTAACAGTGTCAGGAAAGATATTCTCACTGACACACAACAGCAGCCTGACTTTTTTTATGAACATCAGACACTAGAAAAATGTTGATTAAAAAGAATATATTGAATGTTAAACACTGACAGAGATCACAGACACAAAAATCCACTGTAGCAAAAATCCTACCGTGCTTTTACACATCAACATAAAAAACAGGGTAAATGCCACAATCAGAGAAGGATGTAGAGATGCTACCTTTCAAAGACTTGTTGTCAGAAATGGTGGATTTAGAGCATAAAACAGGAAACACTTTCGATGAATATTCCATTAATGGACAAACAGGTCATGCACATGTATAAACAGATGCATTTCAACATAAAAGAGAACATTTGCATGAGATAAAAAACAATTAAGAATGCTACAACTGTGTAAAAATATCAAATCAGAACACTGATTAGAAAGCAGGAAATCTGAAAATATCTATAAGAGATGGACATTACTGAAGAGCTAAATAATCTTTTAATTCCTGCCCATCAACCTACCTTCTTGTAAAAAAGCAAACAAATAATATGAGCCATTAGTGGAAGTCAAAGATGACATAGCAAATTAATAACACTAAAATACAGATCTGCAGAGGAGACTGTGTTCTGAAGGAAATAATTAAAATTCACAGCAGCTTAGAGAGCAAGGTATCACCTCAAAGCACCATGGTGAGCACCACACTCACCTCAAATAAATGCAAACAGTGTTCTGTAAGTTGACAGTTATATATAGAGCTACATGTATGGAGTACACGTTTAAAATAATGGAAAGTGTACAGACAAGGGAATAGGGAATAGGAAATGGCTGTTCACTGTCTTCTTCAGTAAGGGAAAATTAAACTGCATTGAACACAACCAGTACATGCCACAGCAGAGAGCAAGGCAAACTCCGGAAACCCTTGCTACAGACTTTTTGGGATGTTGAAAAATTTATGTAGGCTTAGAAAATGGAATGAGTAAGAACAGGAGAAAAATGCAATCTAAAGCAATAAATACTAAAACATCACCTCAAAACACCCCCTGGGGCAAATTTCTGGGAGAACATTATGGGAAAATATCACTACATGCACTAGTTTTTTAACATACTCCTGTACCCCTCCCTGGGCATCTCTGAGTTGTCAGTGCAGCAAAATAGTTTGGGCTGATTTCCCACAGGGGTGCTTACACTTGTACCTGAAAAACTGGTTGTAAAACTTAAAAAACAAGGTACCAAGAACATGACTCAACAGCTCTAAACACAATACCTACAAAGAAATGCTCATCTCTTTTCTCAAAGGAAACAGAGAATCAAGTAGAGAACTCAGAGCTTATGGCAAGCCTCAAGAAATGTCTGACAAAAACTCTGCTCAGTGAAGATGCTTAGTCACAGAATCAAACACTAATTAAAACACCCAAGTATTACAAACATGAAATTACTCCTTGCACAGACTTGCCTCTGGTTACTCTGCATATTATCGCAATGCAAATGGTAAAAACAATAATAGAGAGGGATATATGAGAATATTTGATAACCAACACATTTTTTATCAGATCCTTGTAGAATTTCATGGTTCTTAAGGTTAAGAAAGCTCAAAACCGACATTATAGAAGTCAAAGTAATGATAAACCATGACCATCACAGACTTTAATATGAATGAGGCAAGTCAAAATCCCTAACATTAATGACAAGGCACACACACACAAATCTACTTGTTAGTATGGAAAGACTCAGGAAATGAGTCTTATGGAGTGAAACATGCTTTTTAGTAGTGAGAAAAAAAATCTGAAAAGCCAGCACATTCAGAACTTGCTTGCCCTGTTTTGCCTTCACTAAAATTTGTATAAAACAGCCTAAACTATATTCATCACAATTACTTCCACATTATTATATTTTGCTTCTACAAGTAAACATGAGTTGCAAGTAGTTTAGAGTGTCCTACTGATTCCTACTTTGGTGCCATTTGATCAATCTGGAAACACTTGCCACAATCTTAAAATAAAATTACACACTGTTTACATGCACAGAGAGTATACTTTACCCTATACTTCCCAATTTGTTTCAGTACCATGAAAGCACTGAAAAAATATAAGTGTTAGGATGCTTTAGGTTCTGTTTGAGGATCTGATTTAGGGTCTGTTAACAGTAGCTTGATCTCTGGAGGTAGGGACAAATAGGAAGGTAAGTTTGTGAGGAAAACTTGAATCTTTTGTTTCAGCTTTAGCTGTCAAATAAACATTACAACAAGTCAGCTTTGAACAAAATCAACTCAAATTCTTTATTACAAATGGTGTTAGTACAGCCTGTACAGCCTACCACCTCAATCCATACATATATGCAAATGACAAGCCCTTAGACACTATTGGCCTGTGTGATGGATACATCTGTCTCCAAGGTCCTGCACAAACATGATGCAAATTCTACATGTGCAAAAGGAAGCAATGTCACCGGCATAGCTGTCAGAGAACTGCATGGAGATGAAGATAAAATTAAGTTTAACGCTGAAGTACCCCATGCAGATGGCACTGCCTAAATGTAATTGCTAAAAGCTGCTATTTTTGCTGTTATTTCCTCAATAACAAGCAGCCTGTGTAAGCTACAGCACAGCACATAAATGCAAGCTGCATTAGTGGCTTGCTCGGTTGTCAGCTGTTGGACTCACTGTTGTCCCTGTTCATTCATCTCTCACAATAAACTGATATGCAGCACCTTACATTTATAAAATATTTTCCGTTTGCTTTTATGTTTTCAGGGTTGCCTATGATGAAATACAGTTAAAATGTGCTCAATACTATATCTTTTCAAAATTAGTAGCAATATTCACTGTTGAGGACAGTTACCAGTATTGGTATGCACACATGTTCCACCTGAGGCAATTCAATGTAATAAAGTGTAATATTCAGCAAAAGCTGTTTCATGTTAGAAAAAAAGTAATTTTCAAATGTTCAATGCAGCAGTTAAACATTGCACTTCTACAAAACAAACAAAGACCAAACAAACTCAAAACCAATCTTTTTTCATGGAACATTACACATTTCAAGTCACAAATATGTGTCATGAGAGTTTTTATATTCAGTCATCCTCCAGTTCTCTAGTAAAAGCAACACACTTGAAGTTATCAGCTCAGGATCACCATTGCTTTAAGATGCTGTTAGAAGAGAGCTGTTTTGCAAGGAAAGAATATGAGATTGATTTATATGAAGCAATTGATCCACCAATTAATGTTGAAATCGGTAACATCATCTTATCATAAGAAAACTAAATATTTATTTCTCCCACTAGTCAGCAAACAAAACATTTAGTAAATACTTTTACCTCTTCTCCGCCCATAGCTCCTGGCTGCATGTAAACACAGAAGAAAATTGTCGGTACAGCTGTCATTAGATTTAGCTCCAAAAGCAATGAAAATGTAGCTTCTACCTCTTCTCTTTTTCCCCCTCCCACCACAAAGAAGGAAAAGACATTTTTAAAGTGCAAGATGAAATGCAAACAATCCAAGACAAGCAAAAAAAATTGAAGATGAGATTGCCAGGGGGAAAAAAAAAAAAAACAACAAAAAAAGAACATACCTGCTGTGCATGTTTTCTACATAGCAAAGGTATTTAAAAAATCAGGATATCAGACAGTATTATAAAATAATTTAGGATTATGGTTTTAAGAGGCAATAAACATCATCAACAGTAATCCTAATTAAAAGAACAAATTTTGCATTTTATTAAATAGTTGCGGAGAACGTATTTTCCAATTATGTTTCAATTTAAATAATTAACCATATGTAAATACTAAAATCCTACTAAAACAATAAGAACTCAATAGCCAGTATGTTTAGATGAATAAAACTAGATTGACAAAATGCCTTCATAACTACGAGAATTAACACAGCATTTCAATGAGACGTGCATCAATGGCAAAATCCACAACGTTGGACAACTTCAGAACCATATTTCATGATATAATGGAAAATGCAAAAGCCAGCATTTTTTGATCTGAAATTTTAGAACAACAGAAAGTAATCTGGAATACACATGCCCTCTACACAGGATCTTCAATCTATCGCAAAAGACATCTGTCCTTCCAAGGTAATCAGATGTGGAAGTCCAGGAATCAAGCAGGGTTTTTCAACAGAAGTGAGCTTAGGTAAGACGTAGCAGAACTGTTTTGTTTCTTTCTCTCTTCATTGTATCACTATCAGTGTTTCTGCTCCTCACCAACTCCACCTCTTATTTCCAAAACTAACACAGTGCCTTCCAGTGCTGTCCTACACACCCAGGTTCCCACCAGGTCCCTCAGCATTCATTTGACTGAGGGGTCCCAGGGCTGCCCAGAGCAAGGCTCACCCTCGTTCAGCACAGGCACCGGTGGTAACGTCTCTTCTACCCAAGCAGCTTCTTCCCCAAGCCCTGAACAAATACCACACCCCTACACCTTTTTCTACACCTACATCATTATCAGTGAGGTCACAAAAAGGCAACTACATGAGTATGCCATTAGTGGGATTAAAACTTTTCAAAGGCTATGATGAACTGCTCTGCAATTTATGTTTAACACGAAGACAGCAGGAGCTGTTTGTGTGAACAGCTACTCAGCCACAGTGAGTGGATGGTAAGCCCTGAGAGAGACTCTGCTTCCTGCATAGCAGGCAATAGTGAGAATTAACACCAGAGCTGGCTTTGCAGCAAGAATAAAATTAGTCCTCCTGCTTTTGAGTTACTGCCATATTTTAATAGTTATTATGATGGCAAAGAATCATTGTCAAATCTCTTGTAGGAAGTCCTTGTCTTGAGGAATACCCACACTCCCAAAAAAGCATCAAGGTATAGTTATGGACACATTCTGAGAGCAATTTATCTGAAAGAGGTTTCTCAAACAGAACATTACCAATCTAAAAATTAAATAGAAGCATTATTTCAGTATGAGATGAAAAAGACTCTTGTGTTTCTTCTGAAGAAAACAAAGATTTATATGCTTAATGTAAACTTTTAGGCGCTGATCAATATCATTACATGATGGCAGAAATCTACCACAAACATCTGTAAATTTTAGAATACCCCATTGCTATTCATGGATAATAACACTTATATGCAATACTGCACTCCAGAATAATACTTTTATCCTATATTTGTATTCACACAATCTTTATGTCCAAAGAAGTTACTGAAAGTCACTGAAGGTATATTTACTTGTAAATTCCAGGGGCAAAATAGTGCAATTCACTTAAATAGGAAGACAGGCAAGTCAGTTTTTGCTGATTTAAAAACATTGCATCACATTTAAATACTCAAAGAAGGTGAAATTTCACCATTGTTGTTTATATTTTGTATGTATGTACACACAGATAATTTGAAAATTACCTCAGTTTTAACTAGTATTTATATTAAAACGTTACTTTTTTCCAACAAGCTGAGAGTTTTTCAGCATGACAACTTCAGAATGTCAATGCACATTTTATTATGTTGCTTACAGAGGATGTGAAATTTGAATGTGCCATTTGAAACAAGTTAATGAAAAATTACCCATCTTGTTCACAAGTTAAAATTCAGAGCACAACAGATTAAATAGTAGGAATGGTTCATCAGGTAAATTTCATCATGCCTCCAGTTTGAGTAAATATTTTAGAAAGTAAACAATTTAGAAATTATTCTTGAATGAAAACATTTGGGAGCAAATAAGATTACTGCACTATTACAAACAATGAAATTACTAGAGCTTTGTATCTGAAGTTACTTTCTCTCTTGGGCAATTCCAACAGAAGACAAAAAGGGACTGGGAGCTCCTAAAATTTTACCCCCACCAATGCATCTGCTCCCTGTGTACTGCTTTTGGTGCCACATATGAACATCATTTTGCACAAAAACCATTTCCTGAAATGTTTCTAAATTCAGCACAAGTGATTCTTTCCCAGGTACCTCCTAGATCATTACAGTGTTAAGGAAAACACAGGTGCTTTAAGAAGAGATGAGCACATTTTCCCATGTAAAAAGTGCACTAATGGATTGTGCAGCATCCAGCAGGATCATCCCTGCGTTGGTGTTTGTCCATCCCTAGCAATGTTCTGTAAGTGTCAGGTACAAAGTTACATAACCACTGTGTCCCAAATTGCATGGCCTCAAATGCAAAGGAACAACGGATTCTTTTTCACCCACTGATAACTCTCCTGAAACTATTAACTCACCTCATCCCAGAAGCTGAGTGGATTTTTATGAACATTAAACTGTATGATGTAGGAAAGAACTTTAAGCTTTTAACTATCAAGCAGAACAAACTGCTTCCCTCCCAAATCTTGCAATGCAATCAAGGAAACATAGTGTTAATGCTTTGAAATTCCCCAAAGCCTGCACCTAAGATTGCCCATTGTTGCAATAAATCAAAACTCACTCAAATGAACTGCTCACATTTTAACTGCATCTCAAAGAAGGCTACACAAAACTGATGAATAAGAACTTTTCTGGGGATTTTCTGGGGATGTTTTATTATAACACAGGATTGAAATTGCATCTTGTATTTGTATCTAATAATTAGTAGTCCTAGGAAACAAATTTGGGAATCCATAAAACATTAACTCAAAAGGACTAGATTTATGTGATTTCCATATCATAACTAAAAATGAATCTGATCATGTAATCTCAAATTTAGAAACAGGTGACAACATTTATTTGTATTACCACATTTTATGGAAGACTTAGTAGAAAGTATTCTGAGATTTTTAAGAACATTCTTTCTTCACTTCTGGTATTTATCTTGTTCATGCAATTATGTCCACAATATCAAAGATGCACACTTCAAGGAAATCTTAAAGACACATCTTAAATTTACTTAAAATAGCATTACCTCTATGAAAAAAAGGAATCAACATTTCTGGACTAGAAATTTTGGAGCTATACTGGCTAAAGAAAAATTTATTTGACAAGACTGGGAACCTCCTTGATTTATAAGGTACCAGAATCTTATTTCTAGCTTGGAACACTCATTTGTATTCTTGAAGCAGTCAGCAGTTCAGAACAATACTTGCTTTAGGACATTATAAGTTATGCAATAATTTTCTAAGATCAGAAAGGAAAATATGTCAAGCTTTTGCTTTTGAACAGAGGGTCTCTGAAGTTCTTAGGAATCTGAAAGTTTACAAGTGAATTAAAATACCAGTGAAAATGCATTCATGAACTGAGGGAAAGTGATAGAATCAAGTATAATTATGCAATGTGTTTTTCCACAACAGAAGGGATCATATAGAAGAATTGCAAAGATGATGGACACTCATCTAAGAGTAGTTCAAAAGGTGGTTCTCAACTTCCGCTGATAGATGGGCTTGATGTACAGACGGGCACTACAATAATTTGGTTATATGAACCTCAACAGTCCCTTTTGGTTGATTTTTTTTCCAATACTAACAATGCAAGTGTTACAGCAATCTCCCTGGTAACATATGCTCACATACATGTACAACTGAATCCCATCATCAGAAAAACACAATCTGTGTGTAAGCCGTATACAGTAAAGTCCCACACATTGGGCCTCAAACACTTGATCAAACACATGAACTGCATTCAATACCCAAAGCCAGCTTAAGTGTCCTTTCCTGAGGCATATAAGCAACCCAGCAACTGTGTAAGAGGGAAGGTTTATCTATTTTCATCTCTCTGTTTTAGTTGAAAAAATCTGTTAACAATAAAATTCACATTTTTAACAGCCAGGCTGCTTCATCTCTTCTAGCATCATATCTAATGCTTGTGGAGTAGCCTGGCAAATCTTAAAATTCAGAGGAAACAGATGGCACTAACCCACAATAGAGAGGATCACAAAGATGAAAGGAAAGCACATTGGTGAGGTCGTGAGGCAAGAAAAGCAGTGGGGAAAACAAACAAACAAAAAAATAAGAAGGTATTAAAGAGCTACCAAGTTGGATTAAGAGGAAGATGACTTAAGAAATCTTCCTCTGCTAGAAAAACCCCTTAGCAGCCACTGATAAGAGATACTGCCTTCAGTAACAGCCAAATGGGATCTCTGGAAGCGCAGATGCCAATATAAAAAACTGAAAGGAAGAAAGAAGGAAAAGCATGTACTTACTATTGCTCCCCTGCTTCCCTCTTCCCTGTTTTTTAAATTTAAATAGGTATAGAAGGGACCTGGATGTATCAGGGAGCCCACCTCACAGCCTCCAAGGCAGCATCAGTACCAACTGCTCATATAGCTGGTTCTGAAAAACTTCACAAGGTTCTGTGGAAAGTGACAGTTCCCACACTCTGGGACTCCTCTGAGCCCCGCTGTCTTTGCTATGTCACACTTCACATCACTTGTTTTTCCCTCCAGGTATATCAACTCAGATCTCTTCACAACTAAATCAGGTCTAGTTTTGCAAACCTTGTAAGTTCTCTCCGTGTTTTTTATTCCTTTCTATTATTCTGTATGCGTTATTAAGCTGGTGACACATTAGCAACCCAACCTGGCAACTGGGCTAAAGAGTTCAGCAGATTTCTACAGGAAACAACTAAACTATTAGATGAGATTGATGTCTCTTGCAATTCAGTCACATATTTTCCCAGAATATTATCACTACAAAAAGAAAGCTTTTATTAGCCAGTAAACTGCCAACCCAAGATCTTACAAGACAAAAATAATTCAACAAGCTTTCTACTTGGAGCAGTTTATTTCAAGGTATAACAGCAGCATTGGCAAAACTTTTAAATATAAAATGCTACTTCAGCAACTTTTTTTTTTCTATCTAAACACTATGTGTTTGTAAAAAACACATCAGAATACAGGGAGAGTTGAGTACAATAGCTCTTAAGGAGACAAGGCAATTTAAAAAACAACAGAAACATGAAAATAAAAAATGAAATAACTTTGTTGTCATTGCATTTCCTGACATGGCATGACCACTTCCCCACATAAATGGGATTAATAAAACAAAACCAAAATCTCAACACAGACATCTAAAAAGGTGCTCCAAATCCTTTCCTTAAAGTATTTTTCAAATTATTTCACTCTGAATAAATAGAACTAAATTACACTAATGAAAAGAAGAAAAGACAGTCAGATGGAGAGCAAATAGCACCAGACCTCAGAGATGACACATTTTTGTATGAGACAAGAATGAACAGTGGAAGCAGATGGAACATTTGAAGCCCAACAGGACTGCAAAGTCACTGTACAGAGGAGCTTTAGGAAAAACAAAATTCCAGCATTTCACAAAGGGGTTTCTCATTTGTTCATTTAACTACATTTAGACTACATTTATTTTACGGAAGATTGTTTGGGATCCCAGCACAACACCTCAGTGCTTCCTTACAGAGATCACACACCCTCATTTACTCCCATCTCCCTTTTTCACCTGCCACGCTTCTCTCCCACTGAAGTTACTGTGGCTTTCTGGAGTTCCCAAGAAGCATTAAAGACAGCTCACCTACCACGTAAGTGACTATGTATTCATGCTGATCATCCAGCCCTGGTTACTCAGTTAATTAGAAAGGAGCACATATTCAAGAGAAGCAATGGCTGCAGACATGTATGGCTACAAATGGCATTGATTATTAGCAAGAGAAGGGATGGAAGACACCTCTGAGTTAAATTTATACCACATTTCCCCAACAAATTACAGTATCAATTATTTTAATAAGGTGCTGTAGAGGAAAGTTTATAAAAATTCTTCTATTCTTCAGTATGAATGATACCACAAAAAAATTAACTGATGTCACTAATTGATTCAAAACACTATGTCAATTAGAGACATTTCATTTAGATCTAGTACAGACAAAAGCTACACCATTTCCCCTTTAAACAATGTTTCAAATCTAATATTTGCATCTTCCTTTTGTTTAGATGCTCTTCAGGATTATGCTCCAATCTCTCTGAATATTTGAACATTGCATTCCTCAATAGAAATCTAATTCTGAACTTCAAGAGCATTTATAATATAAACCTGTTTATACACATGTGCAACTCTGTATGTACACAAGCATAATGCCACTAACGACACGAAGAGATTCATACTAATAACGAATTTTAAAGCAATCTCTTTTATCCCATGAATTTCATTATTTCAGAAATCAGTGTTTTAGGATGGCAAAGATTTAGCCTTGCACTATGATGAACAAAACGATGGTAGCATGCTCCCCCCCATGCTGCTAGCTCAGCAACGCCTTCCTCAAATCAAACAATGCCCCCCAAGATTTACAGAGAGCAGCTCAAGACAGGCAGACAGGAAAATCCCCAGTTTCAAAAGGCTGTAATGAGCAAACAGGAACAACAGCTGAAGTACAGTTGAAAGTGCTGCCACAGAGGATGAGAAGGAGCTAGAGACAAACATCCCCCAGAAAACTTCCCCGCTCCCTACAACATGTGAAGTTTTGCATTGCTGTTGGCATGAGCATATGTTGTCTTCCAACTTCAAAAGATTGCCTATATTGTCAGTGTGAAATTGAGCTTTGAGTAATAAATCTTAAAGATTATTACTATATCTTCACAGGAAAAGAGAAAAATGCTTATGAAGCAATGACTATATATAGAATGTGAAGGTTGGATTTGCAGACTCAGCAGACTGTGTTTGGTTTCTCAGAAATTAAACATAGATGTGACAAGTATTATGATTTAAAGACATTATGTAAGTTCTCAAAACTATTCCAAAAAGTACTGTGATGAAGTATCTTTGGGGAATTTTTATTTTACTTATTTTATTTTTTAACCCAAATCACAGCCATTCCAGCACTGAAAAGAATATTTCTTCTTGAACTAATTTTCCTTGGTATATTTCGCCATGACAAAGGTAACAGATGACATGGGAATTACCTAATTCTAAATTTTTCGAGTTTAGCTGCATACAAAAAAAGAATTTCAATCACAGAAAGTAACTTTTAAGCTTATGTACTTGAATATTTGCTTTTATTCTTAGCTCTTCAAAGATTTAAAAGCAAAACACAACAGGTTTCACAGTACAATAATTCTGCCTTAGGGCTTTCATTGATGGCCAAAAATGGTGTGGCCTTGCCTAGTAAAGAAAGGAAGGGAGAAGAGTTGCAGAAGAGGAAAAATACATGGGAACTTATTCAGACTTTTGATTTGTGCTGAATTTCATTTTGCATAAATTGCCTATTTATGATTCCAGGCTTACTTAAGTCTTTAAACAGTTAATATTTTAATAAACCCATAAAACTTAAAGTAGTGCAAATGCATAAATATATTTCGTTTTGGACCCTCAGCTATGCTGATATTTTAACCACATACCAGGACTATAGCTACAAAAATAATTGTTTGCTTATAAACTATAAGAGTATATAGCGGCTGTAAAACTTTTCAAGAAATTAGACAGGAAAAAGATTTTTTTCATTATTTTCATTAAAAAGAAATCAGAATGAAACACATCATTCATTTAAGATAAAAGCAAGTTGTCCCAAAATAGTGTAACCTTTTGTTTCAGTTTTTCATTCCCATCTTTCAAAAATCTGTTAGACTTTGTAAGAAATACTACTACATATTTCATCATAACTGTCAATTTTTAAAGGTAACTCAAAATTCAGTCATAATATCCCACCTTCACAAACATATTTCTATTGCAGTTAGCTTGCTGAAATGCCCACTTTAGAACAACAAATACATTCTGAGACCAGAATTCACATCAAACACCTGACAACTCTACTGTGTGAACTTATTTATACACACGGGCATGAACAGCTTCCTCTTTTAATGAAGTCTTTAATTAAACAGAACGTTTCTCCTAGTTAATGACTTGATTTCCCATAATTTCATGTGCCAGAAGAAAACAGGGCATTATATGCTGACTGGGCATATATGACAACAAAAACTCACCAAAATATCACCTCACTATTAACAGTGTAAAACTAAGAAGAGCACCAGCAAAGTCTTACAAGTTCCAAAAGCTGGCCTTTAAAGCCAAATATTAAACACCTTGCATCTTGTCTTTTACAAATTTTCAGTTCTTCACAGCTGTAAGTTATTCTTTGCTTGGCAATACACAAAAAACCCCTGTAGTTTTCAGCTATACACAGTCTAACTTATACAGACAGTGCAAAGGCAAAAAATTTTAGACAAGTTCGTAAATAACCCTAACATGTCTAATACAACATTGTACACCAAAATGTTAGCATTTCTCAGGATTAGACAGACAAATACTCTGCTCTGATTTGCACAGTTCAGTTCAGCATTATGCTGGTGGTGTCTAACACCCTGTCCCCCACCCTCCCCACATAGGAGCTGTCTTCCAGATCCATTCTGCCAGGTTTTTTGAATCCATATGTTCATGACTGGACTTTTAATTTTACTTGTATTTCCTGACACAAAAGAAAGCAATAATCTCTCAGTGAAGAGCAGTTTTTCCTCATTATTTAGATGTCTAAACATTCTCTCCATTCCTGACTACATAATGGAAACCAACAAAGCAAATGCCATCAGTCCATGTAATTGTATGCAGAACTTGTAACAGCTCATCCCAACAGGAACAAATATGTCTGGAGAGATATCAGAAATTAAAGTTACAGCTTTAACACACATACACACCCACAGAAAGAGGGAACAAGAGAGACTGTTCTGCAATATTTTCTATTGCAGGCATTATGAAGCTTCCAGTGAAACACACAAAGCCATTACAAAGCTAATATTAAAAAACAGAGGTGACTGATTTATGAAAAACATTTTCAGAGAGTGAACATGAACTTCTGTGCAAACATTAAAAATATTTATGTCTGACTGTGCAGCTACACACACAACAGATGTAAGAAATAATGTTCAACATGGCAATATAAATCACTAGACATTAACTACTTACTATTAAGAGCCATAATATTGTCTGTTCCTGGATGATGGAAGTTTATTCCCATACGCCCTGCAATGTAAGCAACAGCTATTTTCAATGTTTTTATTTCAAAACTGAATTAAATTCATTCATATGAAAAATTTCTAAATGGGATGAACAGCCAGGGTAGCTGAATCTTCCACCTATTGAAGACAACTTCCCAAGAATACACATTTAAAATATTTAACACCACAATACCATCAGTATTATGTACTTAAAATACTGAAAATCACAAAATAAACAATGAAATAATTATTTCTAATACATTCCTTTACTTTGCACTAAGAAAGCATTATGCTTACCCTTTCAAAACAAGACCTCGAGCTCAGCCTCTTACCCTTTCAAAACAAGACCTCGACCTCAGCCTTGCTGCAGTTACACCATATATAGTTGGCTTCCAATAACGAGTACAGCATTACAAAACTCCATTTAATTGGTAAAAATAAATCACTATTTTTCATATTACATGCAGTACCAGAAGCTCTCAACAGATAGTTGGAGAGAGAGTTCTTACCCTGGGTTTGCCTTCTTCCCTAAGAATTCTCCATCAGCTACTATTTGAGATAAAACACTGGGTTGGAGGGATGTTGTTCTCAAGCAGTACATTCATATGTACTTTGAAAAATAGATATTCTTGACCCAAAGGAGACTTAGTCCAGAGAAACGTACTTTTACTGTTAAAGCAAGAAATGAGCCAACAGCAGCAGTGCTGTTCAGATTAGTCTTGGATACCATTTAACTTAGCTGAAGTATTAAACCTTATCCTGAAGACACTTTGTCATAGGACTTTTTAAATTAAGCCACCCAAGACAATCTGCAAGCTGTACTTTGAATTAGTCCTTACTTGGAAAAAGATGCAAACAGGTAATCAGAGCCATGTAAAAATTTATTTCAACTAAGTAATGCAAGTAACTTTGTGTATATAATGTAATTCTATTTCATAGGCTTTTCCTGTCCCTAGTCTGTGGTTAAGTTTGGGAGCTGAGGAAGAGGTCACTTTACATTTCTTCACTACATGGGCACTCAAATATGGGAGCTCAGGATCCACTCACTAAACTGAAAAACCAATATAATGGTTATGTTCCTGTACTTCTGCAAACCCAAGTTTTAACAAACTCCAGCAAAGCAGAACTAAAGCCAGTCCTCTCCAATATTTTTAGATCCTATTGATAGTTAAAGGCTTCTATTTCCAGTCACTGAAACTGCTTTGCTGTAATGAATATTCTTTCTGAACAGATGCAGCATGAAGTTTCAATACACTTCTGAAACTAAGTCATAAGCAGGTTAAAAAAAGTAAATAAGTCTTTTCCTCATAGTGAAGTTTTCTCCTTCTTTTAGAAAAAAATGCCACCACAATAAGGCTATGTAGCAAAGAGCACCTCCAGAAAGAAGTGGGGACAGAAGGTAAATAGAATTTCCATTTTTACTTTCCAACTCCTTGAGCAAAGCTACTTAAAGAGATGATCTTCATTAACCACTTCACATTTCCTAATTAGAGACACGATTCTCCTATACATATTTTCACATTAATCTGGCACTGCAGAAACATTAAAGCTGCTATTATTTCAGCTAGTATAACCTTTGCTAAAATACGGCACACATCTCTCCAGATGGACATTAATTCCCTTTTCCTTAACAGTGTATTAATGAGTGTGAGGTTACAGGTATTACTTGTAAAGAGAAAAGGTGTCTGTACTAATTTGTACTTTAAAATTAATACTTGGAACAGAAAAAGGAAGAAACTGTTATGAGAAAAATAGAGTAAAATTTGAATGCATAATGCTTGGATGGGCCCTTCTCTTTGCCTTTGCTGAAGCTGAAATTCTGCTATTTGACCAGCTTCAGAAATAGAATCCTATCTGTGACATCTGGGTTTGGTTTTTCCCTTCCTCCAGGCTGTCACTGAACCAGGTGCTGCTTGTGTGACATTTTGTCACCTGTCCTTGGCCTGCTATTTTTAAACAGTTCTTGTCAGCTATCTTTTAAAAGGAGCAGAAAATACAGAGCAGCACAAGCAGAAGGACATGTTCTCACACTGAGCTAAGCCAGCGTGCAGGATAATTCTGGACATCTTCAGAGGCCCCTTGTGCAACTCTATAGAAACAGATTAATGGAATCCTTTCAAAACACACCTGTGTCAAAAGCATTCAAAAGAGACTGGCAATACACCAATCATAAGACAATTAATTATGAATAATTATACAGCCTTTCATATTGGCTATAATGTTTTAATATTTTGTTGCTTGAACCAAATTATTCAATTGAAAAAGGAGGCCATCTGCAGATTACAAAACTGCATAATTATCTAAGGAACAACAAGAGAGCACAGAAAGGAAATTAAAATTTTTTAATTTAAAGGTGCAATGTAGAACTGTGAAATATAATTAAGAATATGTACTTTCAAAGACCTATTTAGGTGAAACACATGACTATTGGAAAACAATCAATTTTAGGAAAAACACATGTACTTGAACCTTTACAAAATCTATATAAGCACATATTTCTAATTATAGTTTTACAACAAAATGTCTAGGATAGGAGTTTTATTTTTCAAGAATATTAAGCATATTAAACAGAAACATAGAGAAGTTAAGAGCACAAAAGTTATGGATTCCAGCAGTTCACGGAAATCATAAATAGGGACCCTTCCAGTAACAACATCCCCAGTACCTGTATTCAGTGTACATCTGCCATTTTCAGTTTGCCTGTCTTGGTTTCATAACAATTTACTGAGTATATTTTCAACTACATCCTTTTATACCATACACTTACTGCAGTTAGGCTGCAACAACAATCACTTTTTCACGTCTTTTCAATTCCTAGTTTGGAAAGAAAAAATCTAGTTGTATACTTCTTGCTCTATAAAGACTTCAGAGCATAAAAATGAAGGCTTAATGATTCTTGTATAGCCCAGGCTGTACTGTTGCTTATTGTATGCTGTTAAATTTCTTAAATTATCTCTCCTAACAACATTTGGAGAGACTTTTCTGGCTGGACTGCCTGAGTGCTCTGCTGCCATGTGCAATATCATACTTGTCATGGCAGAGAGCTCAATTCCTTTTTAGAGCACATCAAGTCTGTGCATCTTCTCTTCTGTATTATACTGGAAATGAGATGTTAAATGGAATTTAACCTTACCTTGTTCTTTGTAAAGGAGAGTAATGATCTTGAATGAATTCTGAAATCTTTCTAACAACTTAAGGCAGTATAACCTTCCCACTTATGAATCTTTATTGATTCTTTTGCAAATAAACCTTCTTAAATTGTCTAGATAATTTTGAGTTACATGATCAGCTTTGAGAAATAATGTTGTTCCAGAAATAGTAAATGTGAGTATCAGACAGAGTTTTACCACTACTGCATTTCTTCTTTTATTCATTTTCTCTTCGTAAGTGCTTTATGGTTTTTTGAACTTGTGTAACTTAACCAGCCCCTGGATATGATCACTCACACATTGAAGGACTTTTAAGATCACAATTACCTATTCTCATCATTTTCATGTCACAATCAACATTCCAAGAAACAATGTTCATTGTTTATATATTGAGTAAAACTTCTTGCACTGTTATACCTCATGATGTGCACCAAGATTGACCACTTATACCAAGTCAGCAATTAGTATTTGGCATAAGATTTGCTAGAAAATAGCAAAGCTGACCTGCTTTTGACCTGTCCTAAACTTTCTGAGAATGAGAACTTCCTTGGAATGAGAACTTCCTCTCACATAATTCTTAAGATCACTGTTGATATCAATTACAATTTATGACTACATAATCCTGTGGCAAGGTCAAATGAAACTAGCAACAGGACTAGGTATTTTTTTAGTAATAATACCTCCTTTATCACTCTTTTCTATGATTTCCAAGTTGTTGCCAATAAAAGGCACTAAAAACCAGCAATGCTTACTTGGACAGATAGGTAGCAAGTGGGGTAGGGTAAAGTTTAGACACAGAAGAGTACAAAAATTGAAGCAAGACCAGAATATTACCCCAAACATGTGAAAGATTATTCCTTTATCTCACAAGTATTTGGGTGCCCAGTTTACAGGACAACCTATGACTGCACACACTCCCCATCTCCCCAGCTCAGCCATGAGTGTGAATTCCAGGATTCACAAATGGCCACAAAGCATGAAGCATGTGTGTATACACAAGAATTTTAGCAATTTTTACCTGAGTAGACCTTAGACTATTCCCTTTCCCCCAAAATTACAGACATCTGAAACTATGCTACACTAGCTCAACATACATGCCCAAGATAATTCCAACACCAAAAATGTTGTAAGCAAGGGTCTGCATAAGAAATTAAAAAAATAAACGGTAACTCTCTGAAGAAGTTGATTGACTTTATTCTCCCCCTTCTTTTTTTTTAAATGTATATCTGCCATTTTTTCACACCCAAAAACACCCACACTTACAGATCTTTAAAAATATTAAAATACTGAGCAGAACAAAAGTACTATTGTTTGCCTGAACAGAAATACGAAGAATTATTACTGTGTTCACGTGTATATACTTTAACTGTGCAAAAACATATTGTGGCAATGTGAAGAGAAGTGTATAATTATCAGCTATGAATATCAGCAATAAAACTTCTTCCTATCACTAATTAAACATATATGTCCTATCAGTAGGGAAAACAACCTATAAAATAAAACAGCATATACATTACAATGAAATGCAGACTTTGTATGTAAATTACATTGCTCCAATAAAACACAATGGTCTTGCATATATTTAAGTAGTTCAAACATTTTAAGCTTGCAAACAGCTATATTTTTAAAATAATAGCACTTTGAAAGCAAGACTTGAACATAAAGTTAAATTTGGCATTACTTGTAAGTGGTAGACAAGTATTTGTTCACATATGCTTATTCTACATGAAGTTCTAGAACTGTATTCAAAAGAGCAATATTGGTATTCTTCATTGGCATGTTTGGGGGGACTAAAATAAAACAATATCAAAGCAGACTTTTCCATTAGCAATCTATAGTAAAACATATAAAACCTTCAAAACAGTAGCAAAGTGAGAAAGAAAAAAAACTAAACAGCTTTAGGTCTTTGTGAGGTCAATCTTCAATAGCACAATGAAGAAATGGAAATAAACAGAAGGAAAATTTCCTATCTCTATAACCACTTCTTAAACTAAACAAAGCAAACAAAAAAAAAAA
>VZTJ01005785.1:448751-483744 GCA_013397795.1 Orthonyx spaldingii | reverse complement strand
CACCTTCTTAAACAAAAAAAAAAAAAAAAAAAAAAAAAAAACAACAAAAAACCCACCACTCCTGACCAAACAGATTCAGCAGGTCAAAGACAAGGACATGCTGGTTGCCAGCAGCAAATTACGAAGTACGATTATACTACAAGATTGTTGGCAAAGGCATTTATTTAATTTAAGAAATATTAACCATTTAATGACCATATTCTGTCCTGAAAAAAAATTAAAGAGGATTTTCTTAAATAGGCAGAGTTTTAAATGGAAAGGCAACATATTCTCTTTCCTTTAAAAGGTAGTATGAGGGGCCTAATTTTAAACACAAATACACATGCAAACATATCTGTCTGCTCACTCTGTTTTTCATGAGCATTTACAGAAAGGTGTTTGATGAGCATCACAATTTTGGGAAATGCTGGTACACTGCACTTTTTTCTAATGAAAGTGTTGCAAAAAGCTGTAACAGGGTAGCACCATTTCTAGGACTGAGATGACAACATTTGTTCTATTTGCATGACCTTTGTGTTCAGCGGCTGACTGCAAACACAAATATGATCCATTCACCTTCACTTTTCTTAGGTCATGTGGCAAACTTAGTGCTTTGCTTACAAAAAGCTTAGGAACACTTACACCTGAACAAAATCGGGGGGCATGTATTGAAATGAATGCAAATCAACGTGGAAAGGTAAAGGTCCATTCTGTATTTATTATAACACTGTCTAAGTTGCATGTAATCTTCAAATACTCGGCTGTCAAAACATAGTTAATTTAAATGTAAATAAGAAATCTTAAATTTTGCTTAGTTTTCATATGACCTCAGAGTCTTTACAATAGTTATGAAGTAGTAAGCCAGTAACTTCAGTTTTGTATTACACAAATAATTGGGTGTCATTAAGTACTGAAAATCAAGATAAAAAGTTTCCTCACAGATGCTATTTCTGCCTCTGACTGTTGTACATTTATATTCAACATCATATTATGACATAATCAACATATGCTTTATGTATCTTTCTACAGTATGATATCTATTAAAATTAGGTATAATAAAGCCTACTCTTGAAATCTCCTTGTATGTGTGTTGTCTTCAATTACTTATCTTTGAAGTTGTGTCACACTGACACTTTAAAAAAAATCAGAATGTTTATTAGGTGTGGATTTGTAAATTACAAAGTTTGTTTCCATTCTGATTTAGAATAAAACTCAAATATTGCTGTTATCTAGTGCAACAGTAAATTAAAAACAAATACTTTGAAGGACATGATTTCTCTCCTCAATTTTATACTTAGTTTCATGACCTGTCAGAAGCATATGTGCACAGCATGTGATCTAACACAGCTGTAATATTTTATTTAATTATTTAAAAATAGAACAAAGGCAGCTGCTAGTTACTACTGATCAAAATATTTTTTATAGATCAGAATGCCTCTGTTTGTGTTGTAATGCAATAGTTTGACACGGATAAACATATTGCAACAGTGACATATTACACCACAGACAGGAGACACTTTAATGTAGGAAAGAAATGTTCTAGTCAGTAATAAGTGGCATCTACCCATAGCTATTCTGATAATTCACTTTTGCCCTACAGCTTTAGGTCAAAGCAGCATGTAAATAAACAGGGTTATAAAATACTGCAAATACAACCTTTCCTCATTAAAGCAAAACTGTCCCTCATACTTTTGTAGTGTACAGTATGTTTTATTGGTCACCTGGAAAAAAAATAAGACCATTCAGGAAAAACATTTGAGGAGATATTGCACATTTTTGTCACAGAGGCCTTGTTATGACTGACATGGGGAACAGCCAGATATCCTGGGCCATACACTGTAATTTGTCATTAACCAAGCGAAGCTTAACAATTCCTTTACTGACCTTTTCTCCTCTTTTTTTCCCCCTCCTTTTTCAAGAAGGAAAGTATTTATGAGTATTGACTGAAGGAAAAGAAAGATGTTGAAGCTAGTCTTGATGGTAGAGAAAGCAGGTAGGAAAGTCTGCCAAAGTGTCTTGGGACAAACGAAAATTCCTTTTCAACTAATTTACATTCCTTAAATCCCAAAGCACGAAAATGGCAAATGATTTGTAAAGCTACACAGTTTCCAGACTATAAGGACAGAAAGACAGGAATATACACAAGGGTTCCCTATCTGGCAGGAAAAGCTTCGAAAAAGAAATCAGTTCTAGAAACAAAACAAGGGCTGACACTGAGCACCTTCTCCCAAGACTGGGCTCATGATAAAATGCAACTTAGATGGATATGCTGATAAGTCCAGAAACCTCAGAGCTAGATTCCAAATCTCTTTTACAGCAAGCAATACACAAAAAGAGCTGAGTGACTGAGTGACCCTGGCTCTCCTTGCTGGAGAGCACCAAGCCAGCCTGCCAGACTGGGTCAGCACTCGCTCAATGTAAGTAACTCAATACTGCCAGAATGAGGATCGGATAGTTTCTGCTGCGCTAACAATCTCTCAGACTTGCTCTGTTCCACACATGAAAGCAAAAAAAAACACCCCTGCCCCA
This sequence comes from Orthonyx spaldingii, assembly GCA_013397795.1. NCBI lineage: Eukaryota > Metazoa > Chordata > Aves > Passeriformes > Orthonychidae > Orthonyx > Orthonyx spaldingii. The sequence continues at coordinate 481,236 of VZTJ01005785.1, read as the reverse complement.
AAAAACTCACTTAATCATGTGCCCTCTCAAGGCCAAGTAGATCATGCTTTAAAAGATGCTACCTGCTTTGGTGACCTTGAAATAAACTCAATTTCCATGGCCTACAGGACAAAGTCTGATCACACCTCAGACTGAGAGAAAGGTATGAAGCTTCAGCTACTACAAACAAGAGGTCAGACTCTCTCACCCGGAGCTCCTCCACTACCTCCTCTGAACCAAACAGAGCATGAGGAACTCAGACCCAACAAGACAAAAATATCCCAGAAGCATTTCAATTTAGTCTTCCCGTCAGAATCTTTTATGGTTAATCCTCCCATCCACATTCTAATTTGGAGCTCTTGTTCTATATCCAACAGAATTACTTTCTGTTCCAAGTATCTGCTGGGACATGAAGGGCACATAAGCCAAGCAGGGTGATGTTCCAAGCAAAGTTTCAAACTTCAGATAAACTGCTTGCAATATTTCACTAATGAATACATATACAGACAGTACTTCTAAAAATAAGTATTTGCTGGAAGCAGCAGGTTGAAATGATCCTGAAACAGCCCCACTGGCTCTGTAACATGCATTGGAGGCCCCAAGACATGTATAGTTCTTTTAGAATCAAACCTGCCCGTATTTTCAAAATCAGAGGATTTTGGTACTTGGTTTTTTTCATCCTTCCCACTTAAAAATTTGGATAGTAAATGTATGGCAAACTGACCTGTAAGCGCTGCTAGCTGTGATCATTTGAGAAAAAAAAGGGCTGATTTACCAAAAAATGAACAATCAAAATAGTAATTTGAAAGCTATCTCACTGCTTTTATTTTAAATCAGGATTTTTGTAGCTGCTTTATTTCGTATCTACAGAAGAAACAGTGCACAAACTTAAGAGAGGACAACCACAGATGCAAGAGGAAGTAAAGACTTAAAAGGAAAAAACAGTTTATTATGAAAGACAGAGGTGGTAAAATGAAGAGGAACTAGCTCTGAGAGTTGGTTAAGTTAACAATATTCCAGAAATTTCACACAAGAGGCATTCACACAGGTATCTCTACACGGAACTGAAAAAAGCAAGCTGAAGTACACAAGCAATATATTTTAAAAAGCTTCAAGGTGAAAATAAATGAAAACGTGGCAATGATTTAAGAACACGTTCAAGCAAGCAGAATTGATCACTTACTTTCTGAATGTGGTAACAGACTAAAATGTCCTGCCACCTTAAGGGGGAGAGTCAGAGGAGAGTAGGATAAATAAAAAAAAGCAAGTGAGTTTAGAAAACAACATAAAGTGAAATGTGAAGAAGGTGCAGAGAAGGACAGCAGTTGAAAACCTGCACCTTTGTAGAGAAGAAGAAGTGGGATGTTCAGGAAAACAGTCAAGACCAATTTTCACAGAAAAAAGAAACAGCAAAAATGCAGTAAGAAAGTGATTTCAGGATCAGTGTTTGCAGAAGAATGGTTTTCAGGAAAAGGATTCAGCTAAAATGGTAACATAGATCTGTCTAACACAGAGGAAGGTGACACCTCTTACAAGGGAGAATGAACGTGTCCTGAAAGAGCTGCTCCTACAAATATTCCCAGTCACGCTGCATAGTGTGAAAACAGGAGCAGAGAAAGTGCACATGAGGTCAGGGCAAGGCTGGGGGCTGCCAAAGTCAGTGCTGTACTTAGATGGAGGAGAAGAAAGAGAGACAGGGAAAGCAAACTAAATCATTGGGGAAAAAACCATCAACCAGGTAAGCAGAGACACAGGGAAATAACTAATAGAAAAGGAGATTTCTCCAAGAGCTACTGACTGGAAGTGAGCTCATTAACAAGGCAGGAAGGCCAAAATGGGTGAGAAGCACTGATGAGAAAATGAAATAGAAAGAGCACATCCAGTCTGAGCCAGAAGCCTTTGTTAGAGCAAAAGTGAAGTTAATGGTCCCACTGTCAAATGGAAAAGATCAATTTAAACTTTACAATTAATATCTAACTTCAACAGTTAATATACAATCCAATCCAATTTCTAATCCCATCTTTTTCATTTTCTCCACACTCAGATTCATATGGAAACTATTTATTTAAAAAAATTGTCTCTATTTGTGTATTTAAATAAATACTGGAAAACATAAAAAGCATACAAATTTTAGCTAGATTATAATATATCTAATAAGATATAATAAATACTTAACTGTATTTACTAGTAATTTGGATTTTATTTAATGTTCTAATGCCAGCCACATGAAACAAATGCAGCAGAAATGTCAGTTTTGTTGAGGTTGATTTTTTAAGCTCAATTCTTATTTCAGAGGTCTGCGATCAGAATAGACATGAGACTGTATTCCTTGCCATTTTAGACAGATGGTTAAACACACATGAAGGCTATGGCACAGTAAATTTCAAGATAACAGTGGAAAGCACAGGTTAGAAGACGATACAGAAGCCAGTTTGCTAGGGTTGTGAAAAAAATCTGTACCCAGAAAGATGGCAATAAAGGCACAACACTTTTGACCAAGAAAAAATACTTTTATAAATTGAGAGGAGAGTAAATGAGGCAATCACGATATCAAAAAGCATGTATATAATCATTAGCATAGGAAGTGCTACACACAACAAGTTTCTTCTTTGTGTATTGACTTAGTATTTGGGAATCATTTCTTGTTCAATACATCCTTGGTATATGGCTTACAACTACCTTCAGGCTTAAAAGTCAGCAAGAATGCACATCAGCAAGAATGTGTACCTGTTTTTAAACTTAACCAATGAAAGATTAAGACAAAGGAAGGTGCAGGTTGATCAGGACTACAAGGAAATGCTGCCACACCTTTCACTATACACTACCAGCTAAGTATTAGAAATGGTTTCATCTCTAACGCAACACCTGGTAGAACAAACACAGTTTAACAGCATAAATAATCAAAACTTTCCCAGCACTTAATAACATCTAATATATTTTGGCTCCCCCTAACAATTTGAAATCCAAATTAAGATAAATTTGTTTAAAAGAAACCTGAAATAACTATAGAGAGTAACCTTGATACAGGGGTTGGTTTAGGACCACTGTATCCTAGCTGATCATCCACACATAAGTGTAGTGTAACCTTTGAAAAAGATGTTGAACACAACAATTGGACTCCAGTTGCACAACACCTTTTTTGAAGTGACTGTAGCAAGAGACCTCGCTGTGCAATTTGCTGATACAAAATCCCATGTTTCAGATATGCCTGTTCTCAATACGATGATTGCACACTTAGAATAAATGTATACACATTTCACCTTCTCTTCCTAGAGTAGAGAAGTTTATCTTAAGATGGGAAAACAGAAATTTCACATAACTGGAAACTCATTCATTAACAAAAAGTTTATAGAAATACTGAAAAGCTGATTTTTGTTTAAACACCAAGCAAGCATGGACATATGAATATTCCTAACCTGTAAAATGATTCCTCCACATTATATCAGCGAAACTCATTGGTGGGCCACTGGGAGGGTAGTGTTTACCTTTCAGAGGCTCATGATCAGTCCTTATCATATCCATTAAGGAATTTTCCAAAGAGTGCAAGTTAAAAGTGTCATAGGGCCTATTCCGGTCCTAAAAGAAAAAAAACAAACAAAAGAAGAAAACAAATGTTATTGAGAAACTTAACTTTCTAACATAGGCTCATTTCTTGTTATATAAATTTTTGCATCCAGTTCTACATTTCTTCTTGATAGAACTTTATATAAGAAAAAAAAAATTGTAAATATATCTACAATTGTTTAAAATTATACCCTTTATTTTGCAACTTCTGTTTTCACCAGTACAGCTATGCAAAGAGGCTTTTAAATGTTTCTAAAAATATACATACAAGCAATAGCAATTCTAAACATTAACTTGTAAATGAGAACTTAGAAATAAAGCAATACTAATGCTTACATTGGAGAAGTGAAATTGTTTCAGGGGTTTTTGGTTTACAGCTTTATCATCTGCCTTCTGTCACTGTGCTACCTTAATATCAGAGCAGAAGCAAGCAATGCTCAAGACACCAGTAGGCACCTTTGTTCCAGAAAGTACCAATTAATTCTTCAAATGTCTAACATTAATCTGACAGGTTTAAGGAAAGTACACCAGGTGCAAGAAACAATAAAGGCAACCTAGGATAACACTTCCACCGTAGGGCACTCAAAAGCCTGAACAAAGCCTGGTTTGTATTGTTTGAATCTCCCATTTTTAATTCACTGTAGTTTTGCTTCTGCTTTTGGTAAGCAAAAGGGAAAAACAAAGAAGAGACAAACAAAAACCAGAATCAGTCTTTAGCAGGTCTACTAGAACAGCCAGTTTCAAAGTTCAGGAACAATTACATGAAGGGAACAATCTACCAATGCCCATGTATCTAGAGTACTGTACACCAAAAGACAGCATAACAAAATGGCCCCTTGTAGTCATTCTGTTGCTAAAAATCATTAGTTTTCCTATTCTCATTACTATCATTAAAATAAAAAGGAGGGGTTGTATACTATATTATGCTACAGTTGATAGAGAATGGTGTAACATTCTACTCTGCAAATCGAAACCTTCATTGCAAACTGAAACCTTCACTGTAATATGCTCCCACAATTCCTGAAACAATGTTTTTCACATGCTGGCTACTATAAGATATTCTTGCTTGAAAAACTAAAATTTGGAATCCTCAGAGAAACAGCAGAAGTATCCACATAACAGGTAATAAAAGTTTTGTCTTAATAAATATTATTTTTCTTGAACCCTCTTGTTCTTAGGTTGTCTTTAAATAAAAGTAAAGGAGAGAATTGAGTTCACTGCTATAAATTAAGCTTTCTTTTAATATTCCTGTTCTAGAATTAAAATAAATACACATCATTAAAAGCTTGCTGTTACAGAAAACTCTGAAACACAGACAATCTTACTGTCAAAAATCTCATGTTCCCAGTGCCTACTCTAAACTGAAGACCCAATTTCCCTTATCCAATGTGCTAATGTTGTATTTCCTCTAAGTGGACTACTATTCTTTTCTATACACATTAATTTCATTTATTGATCATTTTTGGCAGTCAAACCTGATGTTCTAAGAATAATACTTGATTTCTGTTAGAAGCTATACTAAGTACTGAAGTTCAAGTGAGTTCACTGATTTTCAATTCTCATTGATGATTTTTATGTCTTCTACAGCTGCTCAGAATGCCAACATTTGTGTACTGTACTTAAAAGACTATTTGTTCACCTATCCAACTGGATCAATACATTGGAATAGAAAATAAAATGCATGTCCAGAAAATCCAAAGCAGATCCTAGGAGGGGAAATAGCCTCAAACCAAACAAAAACATCCAAAATACTGAGGTTGGGGGATTTTTTTCCAAAAAGAATACTTTGGCTAAAACAACCCAATTCTTAGTAATATGCAGTAGGAGAGAAGACTTTATTTCATATTCACTTCCTTAAAAAAAAAAGCAAGGCTAGATTAAAAAGAAAAAGCATAACTTGCATGAGAAAAAAAATCCATTCTCATGATATATTAGTAAACTGATGAAACAGAATCTATATCGCTCCCTCAAAGCAAGAATTTTTGTTGGATACTTTTTATTTGTTTCTTTTTGATACATGTACTGCACATAAGTAAAGAGATCCGATGTTTTAATACCCAACTACAACATCTTTTTTAAGAGAAAATATGATTGCAAAGATACAGCTTATATCCTAAATAGGGGTATGGAAGTATTTTCCAGTCAGATCTGTGCCCTGATCTCATTTACTATACAGCTGTAGCAGAGCTGAGCTGGCAAAACCAACACGGGCAGGAGAGCAAAAGGGCAGGACTGCTGCTTTTGCCACAATGATAGTTTATTCCAGCTTTAAACATTCCTGAGTTTACAGTCTTAGAGGTTGGAAGAAGGCGTGAGTTCAGAAGAGGACACAGCCTACAAATTGAATTTAATTGTCCTTTATTAACATATGTATGTTACATTTTAACTATGCTACTCTAGCAGCAAATCCCTTGGAGGTCCTACTTTGTTCTGTAACTTGCCAAGGACATGAGCACGTGGGCACAAGTGGAAAAAGGGAGAAAGAAATTGTAGCATCATGGCAAGGCTTGTTAGAATGCTGTACCTTCCTAACCTGTTAAGGGGCATACAAACCTCCAATATATTTTCAAGATTAAAACAGACCTACATTAGACACAGGAAGATTGATTTAATCAAAATCCTTTACCAGGCAATTATAACACCTCCCATTATAGTACTTGAGCAAGATAAATCTAGTAAAGGAAATTTTAGACGCAACAGATTTTACGAGTATGTTGTGGCAGTGCATAAGTATAACGCATGCTGACTACAGACTTTGCAGTGTGGGTGATAAAAGACAAGTAAGGGCTAACGTTCTAGCTCCTAAATAAAAGGGCTATTACCATTTTTCTCAGTAGTTTTCATTTCAGTAGTAACTCATTTGTACTCAGCAGATTTGAAGACTGTTTTCTAAATTCAGCAATTTCTTCCGACTGGTGCTTCTGCACACACACGCGCACACACACACACACAACTTTGTTTCCTCATTTCTCAGCATGAACAGGTTCTCCTGGTTTTGTGAGCTGATTCTTTTCCATCTCCTGGATTTGCCTTTTGCATGGTTTCCACAGGCCACCAATCTATTGCCAAACAATCCCAACAACATAAACAATTCATAAAGGTCCTTAGCAGTGAATGAAAACTTTGCAAGGAAGTTCTGGGACTAGGACCATGAACTAAAATCAAAATATATACAAAATACAGAATGATAAAGCATAATAAATAACTTGGAAAAGAAGTTTGAGAATCCAGCAAGTCTGGAAAATTTGCTGGGATATCTTCCTAAAGAAGACAAAACTCCTAAGACCTACTTAGATAAACTGCATTATGGATAAAAGAGAAGTCTCCAGCTACTAGACACTGCCTTTGGCTACAGAATAATCATTAAGTCAGCAAAAGATTAAGTCCAGCCTGCCCATGTTGGATTGTACTTCTGCTGTGTGCAGACAGCAGTTCCTTCCTTGTTAGCTGCTGTATATGTATATGTATGGTGTATATGGCAGCATATTTCAGTTCTTAGAATACTCCAGTCTTGAAAGAAAGAAAAACAGTTTAGTAATAACAGTTCTTTGAGAAGAGACGTATCCTAAAACTTTGAATCCCAGCCCTTCATGGCTGTTATCTATACATTCATTCATGCCATAGACTTCCTCAAAATGGACATGTTAAGCATAGTTAAAAATTACAAATGCACATCAGGATCAGATTTTTAAAAGATCACAGAGTGAAATGGACCTTTAGTTGGAGTTGAGTCTCAACTTTCTACCTCTAAATATCTTACTTGTAAGGCTGATTAAAAATGTTACATAATACAATGTCCATAATCTCTTAATTGAAAAAAATCAAAACCAAAGAGTAACTGCCAAAACCAATTGCAGAGTCAATACACTAAAATACAATGAGAAAATCCAACAATGTGCATTTGATCTGAATCTTACACTTTTGTGCATATACATTATGCTAGTCTTTAATTACACAACCATGATAATTATCAGAGGTCTCCAGTCTCCATCCAACACACATATGAACAAGCTTTAGAAATTAATCAAAACAGTGCTTTGAAGAGGTCTGTTTATCTTTAGGACAGATGCCTGTGTTGCTTATTCAATGAGATGGTTGAGTTATAACAACTGCATCAGCAATTTCCAGGGGAGGAAAAGTAATTTTGAAAGTTATCTTAATTATGAAACAAATATTACTTAGCAGTACCTGAACTATTGACACATTTGTAACATTTGAAATAAAAAGTACTTTTTCCCATTTGTAGTACCCTGTAACGTGGTAGCCTTTGTTCTGCCCCCTTCAGACTCACAGCACAGGCATGTAAGGGCAGGGCATACCCAGCACTACTTCAGTCCCCTCCCAGTAGATACACAAACCATGTCTTTACTGCTGAGAGGGGAAGATAAAGAATGAGAAGAAGATATATGACTACATCATGCATGACAATGTCAAGACCAAATCTACAGCTAGGACCATAACAGGTGAGAAGTGGATCTTAATACAGCCTGATTTCCACACTAACTCTGTCAGCTTGAACAGGTAGCCCAAAATAATTGGAACGAATGAACTAAAAAAGGAAACGACTGACCTATCCCATGGCAGAGACATGGAGAACATGCATCTTGCTCCAAAACCTGAAGCTGTATAATTTTCTTCTGTCTCTGTAGAGGATTATGGCAGAAAAGACACTTGACCATTAATGATTAGACTACATTTAAAAAGTGACAAGTTTTACCCTGAGAATGCATGTCAGCAATTTAACACATGTTGTCCAAGCCTAGCTATCATGCTACTCAGAATCTTTAACCATGCAATACATGGTTCCATGTGTTAAATCCTGGTTGGCATGGTCATCTACATCTATAGCATAAAATACACACGGAGTTGAAAGATATCCCTCATCTGCATATTTTTTACTGTGCAAGCAACAAATCCTCAGGTATCTAGACCCTCCCAAAGACACATTTCCCTGGGTCTACATATTTCAGTTCACTGACTTCCTAGTAAGCTTCCAAGCTTCTTATATTCTGAACACTATCTCAGTTTCAGTGATTTATTTCAGTGTTCTACATTTTCATGCTGCCCTAGATTTTTCAGCTTTCTGCACCAGTATGTGGCACAACGCAACCCAACTCTGCTGAGCAACAAGATGGCTTCAAGTCACTGAAATATTAACAGTTCCCAGAATACCACCACTCCAGTGAGGCTCACAGGAGTCATCAGAGCATGCGACATTACATGTAGTATTTTGATCAGAAGAATGAGATCTAGGAAACACCTGAAACTCCTATGGCTTAAACAACTTTCCTATCAATGCAAACTTCTTCACAGGAGTCACTGCTGTGTTTTATTCTGTGACCAACATAAACCTGGATTTGGCTGGACAGGATTGCTCAGCATTGCCAACTAAAGCTGAAGTCAGTGGAAGCATGGCTTTGAATAAATACAGGGTGAAATGCGAGCACTGTTCCAAATGGGGCTCGTTCACTCTATTCTAGCACCTGCAGCAGGGGTTATTACTAAGAACATGAGGAAAACAAGTTTGTCTTCTTTCACTATCTCAATTCAAAATAGCAAAACCAACAACTGCAAAAAATTAAGTATTCTGAAGTTTAGCTTGTGACATGCTCAACATGCCATGATGGTGCACATGAATGATCACACACAGCATGCTCTAAATGCTTACTGGGCAGTCCTTCACTTCTCGCAGCTTCAGCTGGGATGCAATCCCACTGGCATTCTCAGTGAAGTTAAAAAAAAGTCTTTCAAAATATAGGAAATCTGAGGAATACGGTCACATGGGAAAGTAAAATTATCACTGTACAAAAGAATAAAAAAAATTGTAAATAGCAAGTGTTACTTCCTTTGCAGCTTGGTGCTGGAATGCTGCCAATAACAACATGACTGACAACCTAGATGCATGCAGAACTAGAACAACCAGAAATTTCACTAATTCTTCCTTATATTGGATTTGATAAAACTATAAAATAAAACAAAACAAATAAGAAGACATAAAAAGTAGGTAGGATGGAACAATAGGGTAAATTTGTCTATGCCCATAATGAAGCATTGCTACTAACAATGCTACTAGCATTGCTACAAACAAATCTTAATGGAATTTTATTCAAATTCCACTTTCTTTTTTATTCTTCCAGTTAATTTTGGGTAGCAGTAAACTAAGCTGGTTTTATTGTGTTCCTTTACTGGAACAAACTGGGGAATGTTTTCTTATGTTATCATTGCTCTTGGAATGTGCACAGAACACATCGACTTTGCCTACATTTGTCTTTTCTCAACATTACCAACCATAGCACATTTTATTTTCATAGGTGTTTGGAAGTTCACTGGGCAAAAGGTGAATTTTTTAAAGCTTATTTAGAGGGCTTCTAAGAAAAGTAAGGAAGTTTAATACAAATATAAACCAATATCTAACTGCATATGGATTATGGAAACATTTCCATGTAATTTGAAAAATAGCATTTCAAAACTCTAGCTAATATTTAGTCACCTTGTCTGTGTTATATAAACTTTTATAGTTAACATGCAAGAACTCGGATTGAATCCAAAAGCCTTGAAAACTTGACCTACTCAAGCAATTTTTCCACAAAGAAAGATAAAGTTGTATTCAAACTTTAACCCCTTATAAATTTTGAGTTCCAAAATGCTACAAGAAAATTAAAATCTTTCAGTGAAATGTAATTTTTATTTTCAGATTAACTAAAAAGCACAGAAATAGGAAGAGGTAAATCCAGCATTATATAGAATTACAAAAAACAATAAAAATTATATTATTTGGTTTAAATGTCCCTTTACTTTGCAGTTGGGGTTCCCTTTTTGTACACCCTTAACACATCCTCAAAATATATATAAGGAAGTTCAGTCTTTATAGCTATAAGATTTAGCATCATAAATCACTTAAACAGCATATCCTGTCAAGTTCCTGAATATTCAGTATTTGCTTGCAAAGTGGGGGGAAGAAAGTAATTGAATTTACCCTGCATTTTCCTACATAGAGGTGATAACCACAGAACAGAGAGGAATTAACTGTTCACCTGGTTTATGCAATTCATGTTTTGGAGTTGCAAGGAACAAACAAATATGGTCCTAGTGGATAGAAACTACACATACGTATACACACACACACCCACCCTATATTATATTGCTAATTTCTTTCTTTAGAGCCTTACTAAGCAACAGCCTACATACTGTGTTCTTTGAAGCCCTCTTACTTATTCTTCTAATACAGATTTTTTTAATATGCCAAGCATACTATTTACATGATCACTAGTGTTATTTCTCCATTCAATGACAGTAAAGCACAAAGAGTCAAATGCTCCAATGGGGTACACCATCTTTTACCTGCTACCATCTTGGCAAACAGAAATATAATAACATAATACAATTAATATTTCAAACATCTTCTTTTGCCATGAAAATAATTACACAGTGTATTTTAAAAACCCAAACAAAAACCCCACAATAAAAAAAATCAGAAGAATCAACAAAACAGCTATTATTACAGCCATTACACTACTGTAGGGAATGATCTGCAGACAGTACAACTGACTGAGCACTCAGTGACAGGATTTATGTTTAGTCATATTTTGTTCATCGTGATGCTTTAGATAAAAATCTGCTCATCAGTCCTGCTGCTGAATGCATCTCAAAAAGCTGATGTATCCACTTTCCATTATAGTTACTGATTCCAGTAACAAATGGTTCTAACACTTGTAAAATATAGGATTAAAGTAGTTACACCCAAGATGACCATCAATTCACAAAAACAAGTAAGTGGAAAAAAAAAGATGTCAGCAGTAGAATTTACAAGCCCATTCATTATACCCTTGAGCTATTAAAATGACATAATTTAACTGGTTCATTGGCCTGCTGTGCAGGAGTTCAGGACTGGTAAGTTACCTTTGGGTTTCTACCACTCTGTTCAGTAGAATGTTGCCCGTGTCCCATAGCACAGAAAAACTAACATTGACCTAAGAACTCCTTGCCAGACGAATCAGCACAAGTGCAAACCTCAAATCACAAGATGAAAGCACTACAGAGATGCAAGGGAGGAGGGAGTACTGGGGATGCTACAGCGTGAAAGGATCTGAATAATCATACTTCACAGGCTGGACCACAGAATGTAAAAGACAGTAGAGACATATTGTATAAGGAAGCTCCTATCTTGAAGATTTACAGTCTGTCTCATGGTATGATAGCATAATGAGACAAAATGGGAGATGGAAAAGAACACAAGTAATCACTGTCAAACTGATGTCTGAGCACCATTGCCCAGTAGCTTCATTTACTGTGGCCACCAAGCAAAGCAGACTCAAGGATTTCTCAAGAACAGTGGTTTTGTCTACAGTTACCAATCATCAGTGACAAAGAATATTTTGGTAAGAGGAAAAAACAGTGTCACTGAAACCTTTAAGCCTGATGACAAATAAAATATTGTCTCTCATTCCAAATCATTGTGCTTTTAAGACAAATGTGACTAACATAACAGCTAACTGGCACATTCCAAGTCAGGCTCCTGTTCCATTTCTGTTGTGCTCAAAAGAGAGGTACCACGTTTCATCTGTTCACACAGGACAAGATCCTCAACCTCACACAGGTCTGGAGAACTATTCTTAGAGAGGACAGTCATGTTCCATTTCAGAACATGAAATGCTATAGTGGGGATCGTTGTTCATAAGGGCTGGGGGAGAACTGGGGTAATTCACCAGTATTCACTCATAGGCCTAAACCAGGCCAGAAACACTCGCAATGAACAGCTGCCAGAGAAGACAAGGAGGTGACCTTTGCAGTGTGATGTCACTTTGTATCCAGCAGGATTTCAAGCTTAACCTATTAGTTGCAATATACTTTTAATTACTAATTAATTATCAATCACTCATATGAACTATCCAAGCCCTTACTTTTTACTATTACAGCATGATTAATATGCACAACAAATTGTGGCACACAACAATCCACTCTGTCACCTTCTTCCTAACAGGGATTGAGAATAGTTAGGCAGCAAATGTTGTCCACCCTGGGACTTTATCAAGGACATAATCAATCATAGAATTCCAAGCTGTCTCAGACGCCTTCTTGTGTAAGGGAAATACAACTACAGGCTTTCTCAAGCTGTTCACCTACTTCTAAACATGAGTTGAAGACTTCTGTATAGGAGTGAGATACCAGGCAAACCTTTTCCTAACGCATCATTATGTTAAAAACTCTAATTTAAAATTATTTGCTATTAAGTATTTGATCATCTGCAAAATTATCAAAGGCTGCATATATGCAACTGAACAGGCAGGAAACAGCAGACAGCAGCAATCCCAAGACCACTTGTAACATTAAGCTCCACTTAGAGGAAGGAAGGGCAGAAGTGGAGCAAAAAAAAAATTCCAGCCCAAAATGATGTTTTAATTAGAAGCAATTCTTCAAATCAATTACATGCAAGTAATTCCATTTCAGATCCATTTTTATAAACAAAGGAATTTTTCCACTTGCAAGTACTGAATCATCCCATGTATGAAAAAAATTCAATTTAATAACAAATTCAGAATTAATGTATTAAACATATTATTTCATATGATAATATATTAAAATAGTAACTGAATCACACTTTGCATACTTCCATCTTCTATCGCCTAAGGGGTTTAAAGGTATACAGTATATGAGGAAAAGAATAAGTAACTGTATCATGTATAAAGTGCCTGAATATTTATGTTAAAATTCTTTAAAATAAGCAGAATACAAAATTCTTCCTCTTAGATAAGAAGAAGCCATGAGCAGTTGTGTTGTCAGGTAGGTGTTATGCATTCAAATTACAGCTGCACCTTTGGATTTAATTAAAATAATTCAGAAATCACTTACATGATACACAAGGACAAGTGTGAGAAGCCAATTAACCAAAAGGAAACTTTCTTTATGCAGAAACTGAAAAGCATATTCATAGGAGCAAGAAAAACACTTTCCTTTTACATCATAAGAGCCAAACTGATTAGCACATGGCAAATTTAGTAAATATTACTCCAGACAGGAAAAATGTCTTGAGACAAAAGCCTGCCTGATTTGCAACAGAATTCTCCTTTTTTTTTTGCACATGGTAATCAAAATTGACAGACACCTTAAGAAAATGTTGCTAGAAGGAAAGAAGCAGGATGTTCAGTCATTTACATGCAAGGAAACCATAAGAAGGTAAGCATGAATACCTTGGGCAACAGATGTCTAGAAAAAGTCTAGCAAGACTGATAAAAAAATTTAAAAACATCAGAAGTCAGGAGAAAATAATGCAGCTGCCACAATTGGTCTTCACATTCGCAGAGGAAAATCAAGTAAACAAGGGTAAACAGAGAAGACAGATATATAGTAGGAAAAAGCAATATCATCTATCCAACTCAACAGCAAAAGAACGTCATAATCAAAAGGAGCCAGAGTCAGCAAGGCAGTCAGTGGAACCAGTAAAGCTAGTCCAAGCAAGAATGACAGTACTGTATATATCGGACCAGCAAAATAAAAATGAAAGAACTGCAATAACTGAAGCAGGATATGAAACTACAGATGACAAACACTGCTTCTAGTTTTTATGACTGAAATTCGAGGATTTCTTCTCTTACGAAATACAGTGCAGAAATCATGTAGCATTATGCATTACTGATGCAGTACCTCAGAAAAGATGATTACTGGTTCGTGAAAGATTAGGATATGCTGACCTAACGAGGACTTCCACAGAGCCTTTCACAGGGTGCTACTGGCAAAGTAACCATGTAAATGAGGACAAAAAAGTAAACAGTGCAATTGAGGCAAGAAAGAAAATGGCAAGAAAGAACTGCTAGTGCTCAACAGAATCTGCTAGAGAAAAGTGAGTATTACCGTTTCTTACGGGCAAATCTTGAGACCAGTTTTGTTGAGATCACTTGAGATACTTGAAATCAATAATGTCGGTTATTAAAGTAGAAACACAAAAATATTATTTACAAGATATCATCAGCCCAAAGGAGATAAGCTCATCATGAAAAAAGAACTGAAGAACTGCAGCAAAGCAGACTGATATTTAATAGCACTAACTACAAGGTCATGACCTCAAGGAGTCAATCTTCACTATAAACTGGAACCTCATCCATCAAAGAATGACATAGAAAGGAGAAATACAAGAGTTGTTTTGTAGATTTCTGGACAACTATAAACCACAAATATAAATGTTATGTGTGGAAAGGTAAACAAAATTGTAGGTTGTATGAAAAACCATGTATTTCATATGGTTGCTTTTTGCATCTATGCAAGCCTGCATTAATTTAAAAAGCTATTTTCACTGTATTTCTTCTTTTAAATTACTTCTCCTTGCTCTACATGTCCACTGGAGCCAAGGACTGAGCTATATTTTGAGACATTCACCAGTTCAAGTTTATATCAAAACAAGGCTACTGTGCAAGCAAAATAGCAAGAAAACGTACCACTTTCTATACAAAGTGAAGCCTTTCAAAAAACCTGCAAAAATTACTACAATCAATTTTCAAATAGTTTTGAATGGCATACACAACATCAGATACTTCTCCCTTGCCTAGCAATAAAAAATTGTTACATAAGCAATCTACTACTTTTTAAAACCATGTTGGAAGAGTGTGTTCCTTGTTTAGACAAGAAAGGCAAGACTGTCTGCAGACACTTGCATTAAAACTTCACTTGTAAAATCTGTTGATTTTTTTACTCAGAAGTCACAGGTACAGCTTCACATATTAGCAGCCAAAAGTAGCAGGAGCCACCCACCTGAAGACCCTTACCACTAAAAGTTCAATCTGGTCCAAACTTTGCAAGATTTTATTTGCAGAAATTCTCATCCACAGAAAGTGAATGGGTATATTGTCATGTTGGACTGCCATATTTGAAAATGCCACAGCTTCCCTTTCACTCTGTATTATAAAAGTCCTACTTTTTCTTGTTCCTCACTTTTGTTTCCTCTGCTCTCTTGTTCTGTCTTAGTCTTCCTGCTGCACAGTCAGCTGCTACCTCAGGCTTTGTGAGTTTTAAGAAAATCCCTTTCAGTTACTGTGAGAGGTCTCACTGTTCTCAATTTTTTTTTCAATTGTCACAGGAAGAAATAATATGATCCTTGAGAGAATACATGACCAAGAGAATTATTTAGCAAGGTGAAATAATTAGGTCAGACTGTTGTGAGCATCATGATTTAAAACTAAAAGGTACCTTTATAAGTAGTTTAAAAAAAAATGCAAACCCACAAAGTGCACTATAAATATTTCATAAATCTTAATGCTTACTAAGCAGATCAATAGGTGATATTATATCTGGTTATAAGCCATCTGTTAACATGCTAACAATCCGTTAATACATTAATAATTTGTTAACCCTTTACAAATGTAAAGGTCATGTAGTAAGTGTGAGTAACACTAGCTGCCTCCATGTTAATTCATTAATGCTTTTAACACATCCATTTCACAAAGCAAGATACTTCAGCAGAATGAAGCAGAAACTTTCAACAATGAGTTAGGAATTTTCATTTAATCCAAAACAATATTTAATCATTCAAGTGTTTTGAAACAAAATGTTTGTTCAGTTTTATTTCAGCAATTTCCATAAGAAGCTACACATCCAGAGACTTTCTTTAGGACATGAGTCTTACCGGCAAAAAAGAGCCTTTACTGCTCAGAGATTAAAACTCAGAGAGCTTTGGTGGGTGAATTTCTTTGTTGTCTGACATTTCTCATTAAAAGCTCAGCTTTAAGTTGCCTACAGTGTTGCCAAAAATAACTTTTAAGGATGAATCTTTTTAAGATGAGCACCTTCACAATAATTCTTCCCTGTAGGAAAGATGAATTTCACCAGAATATCCACTTATGATTTTGACATAAAACAAAATAATATATAAAACGTCCATGATAAAGCCATAATGTTTTTCTCATTTATGTCAGAAGTGGGTTTCTGTCAATTTGTGTGAAAATCCATCCCAAGTCACACATCCTGGAAATTTGGTTTGAGCATAGGGAAAGAAAATCAGCTCAGACCAAGTTATAACTTGGTTAAAATGTCTAAATTTCTAGAATTTAGAACTTCTAGCCAGTATTTCTGAAAATTTCATTCGCCCTGAATTTGTTTAAACCTACTTAAAACCCCTCATGCTATTAATTTTGCACAGGACTAAGTGAACACAATTCGGCTCACGACTACCAGGATTTATTGGGCCTTCCTCTGTAACCTGAAGCTTTGACACAGAACGTGGAATAGGGGAGGCCAACTCAAACGAGACAGCTCACTAAAAAAGAAAAATCAAAAATCAGGAACAGGAAGAAATAGAAGGGATGTTTGAAAGCAGTTGAACAGCTCAAGGGTGGATAAAACAAAGAAAAGGGGCCATGCCCACTGAAACCCATTGACAGTTGGTGTTCTGTACACATAACTTTCATTATCTTTGTTAAACCAAGAACAAAGCACTGTAGAACTGATCAAAAGCCTCTTAACTTCGGTGATGAATTATGTGAAGTTTATCACCCTAATATGTAGCAGCATCTGTGGTTTTGCTTAAGAAGTTTATTTAGAATCTAGGAATTTAAAAGAAAACTGTTGCAAATTTTGCAAAGCCATCCAGCTAAAAAGGATTAGGAAGAGCAGGAGTAAGACTTCTCCACAATCTGGAAGATGTACAGAGAACAACATACACAGTTGAAGGAAAACTGGGCATCAATTAAAGAAATGAAATATTTTGTTTCTTTTCTCTTCCCTGATGATAAGTTCTTAATTCCTGAGAAATTGGTATGTAACAAACTAAAAGTTTTCACAGGAAACAATTTGTTGTCTTCACTTTTTCATGCCTAATTTGAGATTCACACAAACAGCAAACATAAGAGACAACAGTGGATATTCTCTTTCCAGAGACCTATTTTCTAAATATTTCAGAAAAAGCTACAATTTTTTCATCTTCTCAGATTGAACACTGCGAAGAAAATGAATTTCCCAAACTCTGTGCCTCTTATTTACCTCTGCAGAATGGAGTTCACATCACCCCTTCTAACACCGTTGTGACAAAGCAGATCTATATCTATCCTGATTGGCACAGTGCTTCTCTCCTGTAAGATCTTAGAAAAATTGACAACTTTATCTCTGGAATGAGCCTGAGGAACATGCAATAAACGGACAAAGCCATATGTCCACAACAAGGAGAAAAAGGAAGGCATAAATTAATTGTGATTTACAAATGCTACTTATAGCTTGTAGGAAAAGATAGAATCATGTAACTGGAACCTATGAAAATGAAAATCTTGATCAAGTCTGAACATACACAAGCAAGTTTCTGTGACCTTTTACAACTTGCATTTTTAAAATTCTAAAATTTACATGTAATAATAAAAAAGTTACACAAATAAAGATCTATACACAAAAATTGCACATTCATCTAACTACTGAGACAACTGCTTAGTATCAGTATGTGCAACATTCTAACAATTGCTTAAAAGCAATGCTTTTGTGAAACATGGAAAAATTAAATCTAAAAAATGAAACAAAACATGGCAATGGTACCCTAGATTTAGGTACAGAATGTATAAAATAACACAATAGCCTAAAAACTGTAAAGTCTAGAATAGAAGCAAAATTCAGATGTGTACTGCTTAAGATCACTTTTAAACTTTAAACTAAACAGTGCTATATTTTAGCTTCTCCTTAGTATAGTTCTGCTAGGAATTACTCATGAGTGACCTTAATGAAAGGAGAGCTATTTTACCAACTGCTAACAAATGGAAATATTCATCATTCACTCAGCAAACTCTTTTTTTCCTTGAAAACCACTGGAACCTGAAAACACTACTTTTCCAGGCCTCTCTTCCTCTTACATTCCATTCACAAAAGCAGTCTATGAAAAAAGATGAGAACTGGGAGAGATTATCCAAGAAGGCAAATAGCAGAATGAACTGCCACGCCCTTCACCTTCCCTTCTACTATTCCTCCCAAAGACAGAAAAATCCTTTATTAAATCTTGTAGACAAAATTATGTCGCAGCGAGCGGATGTCGAAACACGGGAAGGCGAAGAGTCAAGTCATAAAAGATCTCTTTTATTAATTAAATTCAGCTTTTATATACAAAATGGATTCCCACCTGATTGGTCACTCATTGAACGCCCCCCGTAGCAATTGGCTACCTTGATTCATGAGAGTTTCACTACCTTTATCTTAGTTTATATAAACAAATACATTCTTTCTCACGAGAAAGAGGTTTCTGTGCTGTGACAAAATTATTGATTCATTTTTCGATATTAATACCATTAATGTTTTTAAGGAAGACCTGCCTATGTATAGAGTTGATCAGAATATCAGCCACATACTGAACTCAAACCTTTGCTCTACCTTCAACTCTGACAGCTTAACTATGATTGGTTACTTAAAATCAAAACTCTAATCAATAAGCAATTAGTGCTCAGTCATCATAGTTTGAATATGAAACAGCCATGTAATTTTTCCTGTACCATTACTATGTTTTAGTTAATTTGAAAATGCAGACATTTAGAATTCAATCAAATTTAAAATACTTCACAACTACTAAGCTAGAACATCATGTGTTACTTGTATCTGTTACACTGGAAGACTACTGAGATACCAGGATGTGTTCCCACTTTTCAGTACTCAGAATTCAGCTGCAAACAGTGTTAGTTAATAGTACCAACAGAAGCAAGTAAGAAAGGTGAGGGGGGAAAAAAAAGCAGACCTAGGTACTTTCCTCTTTTTTTTTTCTTTTTGTCCATAAAGTTGCAGGCTGTCCATGCTTGTGCATTGTCATGCAAGAAAAATTAAGATTGGACTACATGTTAAGAAATAGGTTACAGTAACACTCATAAGTGTGGTTACCTACTAAACTGTCAAGAAGCTAGAGCCCAGAATGCCAAATTTAGACTAAAGAAATAACAGTGTTTTAAAAATTAATCTTTAAATAGACTTATTGCATACAACTATTTCTGACTAAAAAGACCATCTAGATTTAAAAGAAGTTTTTAAAATTAGTCACCAGTGTATTAGCCAGTAAAGCTCCTTTACTCATAAATACAAAACTACTTGTTACACTCATGAATGTTCCAATACTTGAACTCTGTATTTATACATATATACACACTTAAACTCACTGCATGTTAGAATTTGTTTAAGTATGAAATATTGAAGTTACATAAAATGTCTAAATTTATCTTGTAATTTCACCTGGTCCAGACTATTTCCAATTGAAAACAATGAGGCAAAAAAATGCCACAAGAAAACACTTCCCCAAAAATCCCTTCTCAGTCTCCCTGCAAAAGATAGCACATGAAAACTATCTCTATACACAATAAACACCATCTTATTTATTTCTGCTAGAGAAATATTTATCAGTAAAGCTGCCAAGAATGATTTGATGCATGCCAGAAACTTCAGAGCACAAATTGCAATGCATTTTTTGTTTTTAAATAATATTACTTGGAAAACAGCAAAACTCAGCACCGTTTCTGGAAAATTGTTACAGTGTTGGTATTATTAAAAATCCACAAGGTAGACACACTTAATTAGAATACTGGTCTGCAAACATTTAATTCCTTCTCCATCTTCCCTGTAAAGAGAATTTCCTATCCTTGCCTCCAAGCATCTATTTCAGGCACTATCAATCCTCCTAAACCCACAAGCTGTGTCCCAATATCTCCACATGGCCAAGAGCCAAAAGAAATACACTATTTACCTGAGAGAAGTGAGAGGAAAGAGAATTGTGGGAGCAGCCCAGAAGCAGATCACAACAGCTCTGTACAAACCCCACTAGGCTGCTGGAAAATGGAACGGAATCACTGCCGGGAGAACAGTGTCCCGGGGACAATCAGTTCATGTCAGCCTCAAATGCCAGGGCTGCTGGTCACCAACACAACAGCACAACACCACTGCTTGCCACATGGCAGAGACCCTTCACCTGAACCACTCAGAAGCCAAAGAATATTCAGAAGAACAAACTGCCCATGTTTTTGTATTTCCTATCTGGCCTAGTTCCACATCTGTTCCCATGTTCTAAGATGTTCCCATCTTACTTGCTACATTACATTTCATTCCAGATGGATCACTTCTTCTCTTTTTCCTTTCTACTATCAGCCTTGTATCTCCATTTTTTTCACACATTGCAATCAATTTTTCCCAGTAAGTATGTGAACACAGTCTCCTTCAAATCATTTTCAGTTGCCTTTCAACACCAATCACAAGGCAAACACCAGCAGAATTCCCACCAAGTGGTATTTTAAATCTTCTGATATGTTCTGCAACACAATGCCTTGGATGCAAATTGGTTTTGACATATAAGATGCACTAAAGTATTACTCAAATCAAGGGATGAAAATATCTACCATATTCCTTTATATACACGTTCTTAAGAGAAACATTTTCAAATTGAACATTTTTTCCTAGAACAAGTTGTATCAATGGCTGAGTATCAACTGTCTTCAAATATTATAGACTCAGAACACAAATCTCAGTTATAGATCTTTTCTGCCTAAAATCACTGCAAAGACCTGAATTACAAAATAGCTCTCCTTGATGCTATTTCAAACAGTGAACATATTAATAGTTTTCTTTTGTCTTAGAAAGCCTCAATCTTAACATAAAATAACAGGTTAACACAAAGAACTTGCTAATGTGCCTAAGTGTTGCTAGAAAGTTTACTGGAAGGTATTTCTAAAGTAGCTCAAAACCACACAGTTATGGAGGGCGGCAGATGTACACAGATAAACCTGCCAGAACCACTTGATAGTGCTGACAAGCAGAACTTACTGTGTCAACATATTGCCCAATTTTGGGGTGGGGGGGAAGAATAAAAAAAGACAACCAGAACCTTGGCAGCAAATATTAAACTCCTAGACTAATTTGAATTTCACTTTTATCAGTGCAACTAAACAGTCCTACCAATAGTATGGTTTCAAGATGTCTTGGGTAATTTGTTAAGTATAGCAGCAATCAACACTAACCCAGATTACAATTTGTAATAAGCAAAATTCAGCAGCTTGCATTAAAAAAAAAGCCTAATAGGAACAAAAATTACAAGTTTTCTGAGTCTCTGAAGTCACAGTGTATACCAGCTGGTGCTGAGAATAGCCGAAGCATTTCCTTTCAGCTGAACATGAAAATATCAGGTTAAATTCACAGAGAAGAAAACAAGTTTCCAAATTTACATATTGGGTAATACTTTGTTTTTTCAAAACCTTAATTTCAAAATCAAAAGAACTTTTCTTTAAAAGCAGTTAGCTACTTTTTTTCCCCCCTAGTGATGAGTAAATATCTGCCAGTGTAATTTGTCACAATTTGCAGTCACAATAATAAATTTCTATATTCATTAAAGATGTACCTCACTAACCAAATCACAGAAATAAGACCATTTACTGTTGTTTTCACTACTAATTCAAATATACCAAAATTTGTAATGTCTTATCTGGAGACAATTAAGAATACTTGTGAATTGAAACATATTTCCCACTCCTAGAAAATGACTGGGAGCTATTAGCTTTCGCTGTGCTATGCTCTGTGCAACATAGTATTTACAGCAGGCATATTGTGTCTAAAGTGTAATCTTCCACCAGACTTCAGTGTTTCAGAGACATTAACCAGCAGCTCACCAGAAGCCACTTCACCTTCATTTAGGGCAGCCAATAAAAAAATTGCAACTCTCCCTTTAAACAGAATGAAGCAGCAAAATGAAATTTCAGGGCTGAGTATAAGATGTCCTCTTTGAATGGAATTGGAAAGTGCCTATATTTTACTTAAACAGTTTCCTAAAATAATTGGGGGGGTGGGGGGGGAGGGGGGTGCATTTGTTTGTTGCATTGTTTTGGGGTTTTTTACTGTGTTTCTAAAACAAAGTGTCAATCTAAATGCTATTCTTACCAAACTGATAAGTTAAAAATGTTTGAGAGATCATACTTTCTTGAAAGAACAACTACCTAAGGAGCAAGCATATATGAATGATTTAACTATATTTCGAAGCAGAAAATTTTGACTTGTCCGACACCAAAACAGCTAACCTAGAAAAAGACTGAGATTCACGTCACCTAGTATAGATACAACTACAAGTGCAAGCTCTGCTTTTAGTCAACTTGAAATGGATTGCACACCATGATAAGTTTCATTCTGCATTAAAATTGCAAATCTTCCATTTGGCCCAGTTTCAGCTGCAATTGATCTGCTTTGTCGTCATAGATTAAAAAAAAACAGTGAAGGGCACTGCAGCTTTAAATATTTCAGAGCTATGTAGCTAGTAAATAGACTCCATTGCAATATGGCTCTGAAGGTCGTGTCCTATTGTCTCTTTTCTCTGCAAATATTCCGAACAGCATAAAATGGTTTGTTTTATACAATATCTCTGTGCCATTTCTAAATCATGTCAATTGTATTAGGCATTTCCTTACTGGAAAGGACAGATACGCCACTCTTTCCACACACACCCACGCTGCTTGGAGATGTATTCAAAACGTCCACAGTGAATCTAACAGCAGGGTGTGCGTATTAGATGTACACAGCTTTTCCTATGGACACCTTACGCCAACAGACTCCCCGTTAAATCCCACCACAACACAAGGGCAATTATTGCAATGGTGATAAAACAATTAACTGCATTTCAGGTCAAGAAGCACCTTTGGTTAAAATTAACAGCCCTGTTAGAAAACTGAAGCCAGCAATTTCAACATCTCAGATTTCTCACATATGGGAGAATATGAAAAAAAAATTCTAACACAGCACCAACGGAACATAGTCTGCTGAACCTGTTTTTCATGAAGGCTACTACCTTTCACATGCTAAAAAAAGAGCAAAAAACAACAACAAACCCCCTCCCATATGCCACATTTAACAGTAAGTTACAAAAAAAAAAAGATTTTAAACTCCAAGCTAGAATTGGAAATCTTTGTGTATGCACACCCTAGACTCAACCCCACTTCTTTCATATAAGGTGACTATTTGATGCAAATACAAGTTATAGAGATGCCACTCAGACAGAACAGTAACATGAAACACAGCCCTAGAAAAAATACAAATTTGTGATAGCTGTCACCATGCAGAAGGTGCGTGTAGCCATTTACCTGAAAAGGCAACAGATTGTTGCCATTGTCCGTCCTGAACGCGTTGTCTTCCATCCAGGATTTGGGGGTTAAGGGTGCAGCCCGTGGGAACTTTGGAGGGGCAATGACATTGCTGGAGAAGGGTTTTTTAAGGGGTGAAATGGGATTGAGGGGGGAGGGCACGCCGACTCCCACTCCCACGCCAACCCCCACTCCAACTGCCCTTCGAGGGTCCCTACCAGCCTGCAGCCCACCCCAAGGGTTGGAAGGTGTACTCCAAGCCGCATTTTGATGGTTATTCCAGCTGGAGGAGGAAGAAGAAGAGGCAGAGGAGGAAGATGGTTTGCTGGTCATGATGGGCTGATGGCTGTAAGCAGCATTTCTCTGGGCGAAAGGTGCCTGATTAGGACTTACAGGTGACCTCCGCTGCTGCTGCTGCTGCTGAGCTTGCTGCTGCTGCTGCTGATGTTGGTGGTGTTGAGTCTGAGCTAGGCCAATCTGAGGTGAGAAAGTGCCACCAAATACAGGGTTGACATGGTGTGGAAAATTCTGGAAAAGCATTGTCCCATTGACTGGAGTAATCCCTTGGAAAAAGCTATCATCCACCGTGTTTGTGGTCCCCGTAGACCAGGTGCTGCCAAACGAGGGAGACAAGGAGGTGCCGGCTGCAGGTTCTTGTTGAGGCTGATGAAAGCTCAAGCCAGGCAAAATGGGAGACTCCATCTGCATCTTCTCCTTGCTATTTTGGGAAGGAGCCGACGTGCCGATACTAGTCACTGAACTGTTGTCTTCTGGTTTGGGTGTCTCCGACGAGATGGGTGTAGAGGGGGCTTCTGCTGAGTTTGGATCTTGCTGCTGCTGCTGCCGCTGCTGCTGGGGCTGGGCTTTGCTTTTGTCCATCAGTAAATCATCCTGCATGGTTTGCGCAGCTGAAACAGCAGGGGAAAAAACCACAAAGACAGATTATTAACATTGTCATTCATACCACAAACCTGTCTGTTTTAATCATTTACCAGCCAAAAATCTCGTCCTATTGCTAGTACTATGCTACAGCATATTGCAAGGCAAACCCGTAATCTTCCCCCTCCCCCATTTAGGAATATGTAACCTTTGATCGTGCTAGATTGCCTTTAAAATATTTTTTAAGATGCTTCACCCTTTTTGATGCCTTGTTTCCCTTCAGTCTAAATGAGAGATGTGCTTATAGGGCAGAGATATATAGCAATTTCGCCACGTCTCTTTTCTCTTACACCGGAACTCAGAGCTCTCACCCTGCAATGAGAAACTGATTCTGGTTCCTGTTTTTCCAAGCACCCTCCTCCTCCACCTCCTCCCCCTGCTTATTTGCATACGTCAATAAATACTGCTGCGTCCTTCAGCAAGGTTAAAAAGACACCAGTCTTCGCTCTTCTCCACCCCCTTCTCTATTAGGAGACCTTTAAAGGAGCCGGGTGCCGATTTTCCTTAATTAACAAGCAAGCTTCCAGCGACTGTGGTTTATCAGAGAGAAAGCGCGCAGGGACGCTCGCAGCGATGCGGGAGCGGCTCCTCTCCGCACAGCCGCTTCCTGCCCGCTCCCAGCCCACGCCGGCTCCGGGCAGCAGCGGCGATGGCACCGCCGGGAAGGGGAGCCGGGGGGCGGAGACACTTCGGGTACAAAGCCACCGATGGGTGTTAAGATTTGCCTTCGGTGACCTTACGATCTCTCCGCGTAAAATGCTATTTTACATCAAATCAGTCCTTTACTTGAAGGTATAGCTATCTACTCGCTCTATTTATATACACGCCCCCTCTATTTATACGCATACATATTAAATCATCGGTAATTTGTTCATTAGAAAAGCGTAAGGTCAAAATCAGCAGACCAGGGAGGTATTATTAGACTATGATCTTTCTGATGCTTTCAAATGAAATATAAAACCAGGGACAACCGAAATACTTACAATATAGACATGCTGCGTGTTAGAAGTCATCTTTATATACACAAGACAAAGACTGGTGATGCAAATTATTTGCTAAATCAATACATAAGCTTAAACTTTAGAAGGAAACGCATGTGGAATGGTTGAGTCTTATACCTGCTACAAAAGGTGCTCCATATGAAACAGGGTAGACCACACAATTTTATTATTTTGAGACCCAATAGTACTAATACAATACAGACATCAGTGAACAGCAATTGTATGAAATCACAACAGGAACCTCCACATTTTGCAGGCTTTCAGTCAAATGAAGAGATCGAAAATCTAAAGCTCAAAAGTATTTTAAATGAGCCCCAAATCACTTATTTTAATTGAGTAATTATGTCAAAGATGGTCATCACTGAATACCTAATTGCATTTCTACTGAGTTAATCATATGATATTTACATGCCTAAGATTGCATTTTTTAGGATTTTTTTTTTAATGTAACAATGCAATGCTAAATCAATTAACTGTTTGAAAAAAGGTGGCAAAGTGTGAAACTGTCAACACTGTCCTTTCTGACACCAGATGGTTCAGGTGTATCTTACACTTTTTGTTCCTTCCTTTAAATATCTTCTGGGGCACACACATTCATTTCAGTTAAAATTAATGTCAGGAGAGGTTTCTGCTGTCAAGTAAGTTACTGCTTATGCTCCCCATTATTTACCAGTTCAACCTGTAAAGCGAGCAGCGAGGCTTCCTGAGCAGACCATGCTGTGAGACATTAAGGCAAGCTCCGAGGGACGGGGTAAACCACTGCATCTGTTCCAGGCAGCGCTGCTGCTGCTGCTGCTGGGAGTGCAGAAAACCTTGCAAGGCACTTTAAAGCAATACTGCAGTAAACCACAATATACCAAGCTCTGTCTGTGTAACTTTCCATTAGCTTCACTTCTACCCTAGTGAATGTTAGCCTTAGTGCTCCTAAGGCTACATAAAACTACCGATGATTCCACACTAGAGGGAGAAAAGGATTATGTGTATCCCTCTCCCCTGGTTCTGAGCTATCAGTATAAAAATACATTTAGAGAGAAAAACATAGCAGCTGAAATGTTAAAATTCTGTCGTCAATAAAGTTATATTTAAATTAGTTAGTCACCAGGTTATCTATAGTGGTTAGCACAGCAATTGCTTCAAATATGTACCTTGACTTAGCTAGCTGGTTTTGAACTTTATCCTAAGGACTGTGATTCACACTCCCTTCCATATTGCTTCTTAAAGGTAAAAATCACTGCACAGTTCAACCCTCCTGTCAAGGTCAAGACCTTCCTTTAATGAATGAAGCCAGTCCAAATGAAAAAATACTGGTTAATAAACGACTTTGAAAGACAGGCCAGCCAATGTCTAATGTTGGACTAGTATGCAGTACTCTTGATTATTTGCTGGTGTAAGTATTTGTACAAATTTACAATCTAGTACAGGAAATCTATATCCCCATAGCAGTACCAGCTCCATTTGCATGCAGAAACCCACGCAGCCAACACAGAAATTTTTAAGGAACAGTTACCTTTGGATTTTCTGTATTTAAAGATCAACAAAAGGACTGTATGTTTATTTTCTTCTTTCAGGTTTGGTATATGACAAACAGTCGACCAGCCTGGCAAGAGCACTTTGACAACTGCAAGCTTTCAGCGCATGCTCTCCCAAGGAATCATGGGGTTTGGAGTCTTACCTACGGATAGCATTTCACTGCTGCTTCCTGAAAGGAAGAGAGCTCGAAAGGGGAAAAAAAAAAAATCTGTGCACACTCCCTCTTCCCAGGGAAAACTGCGGCAATCTGAATCATCAGCTCTGATAAAATATCTGTCAGACACAGCTGAAAGTGACTAACTGAATATGAGCTTTTAAACAGTTTGGTTTAGAAGCCCAGATAAAATAACCATCTATTCAGAACAACTGCTAGATAAAGAAACAGTTACTGTATTTCTAAACTTCGCTGACAAACTCCTAGCATAAGAAATTAGTTATAAGCTCATACCAGCTATAGAATTTATAGCTATTACAAAGGAAATTGTGTCACGTTGCTTAGATGAAGAATGTATTAAATAATCACATGTTGTAATATAATTTCTAAATGTATTCTGAAAATCAAACACAAATAGGTCAAGTATGAAAATTTTAAAACAAATCAAAATCAGCACATAGGTGAAAAGTTGTACTATTGGAATAGTTTCCAATTTTCAAGTTACAACTTGTTCATTGCTGAATTGTTACTACACTGAAAATTCTACCAAAAAAATACCAGAAAATAATCAAGGTGTAAATGTTACTATTTAACATTCCATCTATTCTGTACACTGTGGTGCCACACTTCACCTCCCTCCTTTTCACTACTCACCATCTACATATCTCCAGCCTCCACATCAGTGCACAACCTGACAGGAGTTCCTCTCATAAGGGATTAATACTGTAGTCACTAATGTAGGTCGGATAAAGTTTTCAGAATTTCATTCACTGACACCTGGTGTTCTGTTTTGCACTAGTCCATGAATTATTCTGCATATTTGTTCTGGGTAATTTATACCACTAATTATTCAGACCAAATAGTAATGCTCATATGGAAATACGTAGTTGAAATCAGAAGTGTGAAAATAACACTGTTTAATAAAAGTGCAGGCAGATTTTCCAAGGATGAAATAGGCATAGCTTTGTGCATGAAAGAGAGATGACTAAAGCTGAGAAAGATAAATTAGGGCAGTTGGAAGTGAGTTGTTCTAACACTTCTGTCTCTGCTTTCTGCACTCGGTTTATGTTGGACTGTATGGTCTGCCTGCCCTAAATCAACGCTGTAATTAAGAGTTTCTCAACACTTGCTCTAACCTGTTTGTGCTACTCTGAATCATTAAAGGCAGCAAAACTGCTTTCTCACAGCAAATGAAAACACTTAATTTTATGAACTATCCCACCTACCAGAGGGCTGGCCCTAGCATTCTATGCACCTCCTTTATGTCCCTGTTTACCTGTGGGTTATTGGAGGATTCGCATGCAAGGGACTGCGCTGTTTCTGTCAGTTCTTCCCAGGAGGCAGTTTCATTTGGTAGATCAATCATTAGAGTAAGGAAATGCATTCCAGAACCAAAGAAAATCAAGATGTAAAGACAGTTTTTGATCAACTAGCCACCAGCAGAAAACAATTTTTTTTTTTATTTCTAGCAACTAACTCTCTCATAATTGGAAGTTAAAAGATAGTAACAACAGCTGAATCAGAACACAAGAGCTGGATTCAATTTGGTATATCAATTACTTGACCTGGGCCAGTTCCAAAGAAACAAATGTAAGAAAGGCCCAAATAAGCCAAGCTAATTCAATTAACATTGTATAAAGTGCATTTTTATTTAAAAAATTCATTATGAAGCAATGTAAGCCTCTTTAAGCCTCCTGTGACTAACAAACCATGCTAGTCTTTTTGACAGAAATTGACTATTCCACCTAGCTCGAAGATTAAATTGAAGTGTTATGCTACTGAAAAAGCCAAGTTTTATTGTATAAACATGTTTTTCAGCTTAGATTAGTTTCATTTTAGCCTAATTGAGGGCAACTTATATTTTTAAAAATGGAACCAAGCAGATGAAAAATGCCTAACTGATCTTGTAATTTAATTTTACATATTACTATCATAGCAGTTAACATATAGATTTGCCAAAATAGAATACTCCCGTATTGCTGGGTAAGATATAGCTTTGTTGAAAACAGCTAATAATTTCAACAGTTTTAATCCTGTCAGGTCAGAAGAACCATATTAAGGTACAGCTCCTTCATTATTTCTCCTCTTTTCCAGGCCTCACTGAAGCAGTCATATAAATATATATATTTCATCTACCTCCGTGCCATTCTTTCAGTAATTGCTTATCAGCTTCTTTATTAAGCTTAAATTTGTGTAAATTTGTTATCAAACCATTTAGTAGTTTAAGAGCTGATACTTTGCAGTAAATCTGATAGCCAATTTTAGAGCTCCATTTTAAGCCCTAAATAGCTTACATTGCTTTTGGTGGTTTTCATTAAGTTCTGTACTTGCCTTCAAATGTGCAGTTTTACTTAATTCAAAATGGCTGCTACCTCCAGTCAGTGTCCGGGAGCCGAGCTATGGCAAACCTCCAGGAAGAGCAGCCACTTTCCCTCACTTCTCCCAGGAGAGTTCTCCCTCGGCTCAAATGTAGCTCCTAACTACCAGGTGAGGGTAAGAGATGACAGAGTGAGGCAGAGTGCAGTTAACGTCACAGAAACAGAAGGGAGAAACAAAGAAGGATCTATTAAGGGATGATATAGGAAGCAATAGTTTAAAAATGAAAAAAAAAAAAAAAATGCAAGAGGTGATCTGAGATTTGTAGTGGAAATTGCCAGTGCAAAGAAGGAAGCACAAAGAACAAAAACTAGAAAGCAAATGAAGGGAAAAGGGGGATGAGGGAGAGTGAAGTAGGAGATTGTAGGGGAGACTAAAGCAAGCATTTGAATAGAGCAGCTGCATATCCAGTCTTGTTAAGAAGAATAGAGAAGGACAGAATGACAACCTTGCTCTGTCTGGGAATAAGGAAGTATTTCTTCCAAATTTAAAACCACTTGGTTATATGTGCATTTTAGGATCACGCTTTGATTCTGGAAAAAGCAGACAAAGAACATATACCCCAAGCTGTCCAACCGTTTCCACAAATCAGTTTTTTTATTTCAGAATATTTATGTTGCTATTTAAGCTATTTATGGGATGTTAAGAGGTCTGCCATTATAGAATTCTTTGAGTTGTAAATGATCTTTAAAGCTCCTCTAGTCCAACCTCCCTGCAATGAGCAGGGATATCTTCAAACAGATCAGGTTGCTTAACCTGACCTTAAATATTTCCAGGGATGAGGAATCCACCCTCCGTCTGGATAACCTGTGCCAGTGCTTTACCACCCTCATCGTAAAAGATTTCTTCCTTATGTTCAATCTAAATCTACCCTCTTTTAGTTTAAAGCCACTAAAGCTTGTCCAATTATGCTTTTACGTATCCTATGATGTTTTTATTTTTCACCTTTGGAAAAAACCAGAATTAATTAAAAAAACATGTCCAAACCTACCAAGTGTTCACTGTTTGACCTGATACTCAAGTTTTGTCCAGTCTAGTCTTGTCATGCTTCCTTGTGTCAGTGGCAGAGCAAAGAAGCCACCTTTGTCACAGGCAGTTCCTTAGCCTCAAATGGTAGCCAAGTGATCCTGGGTTCTGGCTGCATTTCTTCAGGTAAATATTCTTCACAGCCATTATTAGTCACTATGACCTTTATCATAAATGGCAGGCAACTAGCATATCATTTCAATTCCAAAGCAAAAATACATAAAATTGCACAAACCACATATTCCTAGAAATAAAACCAGCTTCCCTGCTTCTATTTGTAACACTTGAGAATAAATATAAAAAACCTAAGCTAGGCTAGCCTAGCTGCTCAGTGTTCTAGCCAATAGACAATGAGCTTAGTGCGGACCAAGAATAGGAACCAGAAACTCTTGATATCTAATGTTGCTCTTACATGCCACAGACAGCTGTAATTGAGACAGTGTGTATTAGGATCTCTTCCAGAAGGTCATGCCCGTGTGGTTTACTCAGGCTACTCTACATCCAACATTCCTCAGCAGTGGTAGCAACACTGAATTTGATGGTCCCAAGTACAAAATAAGTTTTCTGGAACAGGATGTTGATGCCTTCCTCCTACCTGTTTCTATACATACCTCCTGTTTAAAGGAACATTTACATCTCCGTAAACACTTCAGCATTGCTCTTTATGACAGTTGTAGCAATTAGAAAATAAACAACACCCTTCCTACCTTGATACATGCCCTTACTATTATACACATAATACATAATAATACTTGGACTTACCAAGTCCAAGTCCAGGTGTTTTACACACATTTTGACAACACTATTCTCTCCCCAAAAACTCTCAAAACCAGACTGATTTGTCTCTAGCTAAGGCAGAACTGTTAAAAAATCCAGTATATTCCCTAAACTCGCCTTCCTATTCCCCCTGACCTCTATTATCATGTATATGCAAATGCTTGATCTCAACCAAGAGCAGCTGTAGGCTGATGCAGCTGCACAGTTGCACTCCGGGCTTGGCCCTGTAAATTACAACCTTGAACAGCAACTGCAGTGTAATTTACACAAGGTACAGGGACTAGTTTCATGTAGCAAAACTTATTACAAGAGCTATTCTTTAAAAATACAACCTGAAAAGGAAAATTAAAAGTTGACTTTTACTAACTAATTTTTCCAAGACTTTGTCATGTCACGACTGCCTCTGAAAAACAGGCTATTGCCTTTGCTTGAGGAGCACGACGTGAGGGCAGGAGACAGACACCCATGGTGGAGGTAATTGGAAAGGCAACTTCTTTCCAGGTGCTCTCCACCTCTTTGCTCTATAAAGGCTCTCCAGCTTCTAAATTTCCACTTTTCCAGACTGTGATGCTCTAAGTTGACTTCAGAACATACAACAGATTTTAAAAGCACCTTAGAAGGACTTTTTCCCATCTGGAAGCACACCAACAAGCCCAACAGAAGGCGCTGCCATCACCAGCAGCCGTGCCATCCCTCACCCCACAAGCCCGTGGTCACTGGGCCTCCACCGAGCGCCACTTACAAGGGCGCCGGGCGCTTGTCCTTGTCACTGACAACACCACCACTGACACGGATTAATTTCCCTTGCGCCGCTCCAGCCACCGCCCTTCTTGGCAGCCCGCCCGGGGCTGGCACCGGCAGCGTCCCCTCCGCCCTGAGGGCAGCTCCCGGGCCCGGCGGCCAGGCAGAGGTGGGGGCTGCCTGCACCTGTTCGGCGAGGGAGGGAACGGGGGATGCTCCTGCCCGACGGGTCCCTGCGGAGCGGGGAAGGGGCAGAACAAGTGGCCCAGCCTCTTCCTCCTTCCTTCCCTCCCTCCCTCCCCCCGTGGGGGGTCCCGGCCGGCGGCGGCGGGGGGCGGCAGGAGGGGCGGCAG
>VZTJ01005785.1:368672-448381 GCA_013397795.1 Orthonyx spaldingii | reverse complement strand
TCCGTCCTGCCCCGGCCCCCGGCCCCCGGCCCTGCGCCCGGCCCGCCTGCCGAACCAGGGGCCGCCCCGGCCGTCCCGCGGAACGGCGGATTTGCCGCCTTCCCGCTCGCTCCCCTTTCTCCGCCGCCGCACGCGTGACGCCTTTGTCAGGCTCCGGGCCCGCGGCTGGGCCCGCTCCTCCTGCCGGGGCCATGGCCGAGCAGACGGGCCTGGCGCTGCCGCAGACCATGGACAGGTACGGGGAGGGAGCGCTCGGGCTGGGCTTGCGAGGCCCCCGCGGCGAGTTTGGGGCCGGTTTCAGTTTTTGCCTGCTGAAATCCTTGGTGGTCTGGGAGAAGTTGTGCGAGCGCTGTCGTAAAGCAGCGCCAGGAAGCGCGGGCAGCGGAGGGCCGTGGAGGGATCGCTGCCGCAGCCCTCGGGCCGCAGGAGGAGTGTGTGTGTGTGTGTGTGTGCTGGAGCTGGGACGGGGCTGCAGGAGCCTGTCCCTGGGTCTGGGAGATCCTCTGGGTACAGAACGCACTGACGTGCACGTAAAGTGAGGCACCCAAAGACGACCTAAGCTTAGCCGACCTGTGTATTTTGTTGCTGGTTTTGTGATCTTGAAGAAAGCCTACAGTTGCTTTCTGAAGCATTCTTAAAGATTACAACCTTAGACGTATTTTTACTTAAGCATCTTTCCTCTTCTATAATTACTAACTTGTAAATTCTATTTATTATACTTGCCTTCTCTTTATGCTTTTATTTGAATATGTAACACTTTCACCCTGTTCCACTGAGCACTTAAGGTACCTTAAGTGTAATTTTGACTCATCCTGGAAGCCCTTGCAGCCTATCCCTACAAACAATAACCCCAGAGTTGTAATAGCCTGCTATCTCAGAAGGTGGGGACCCAGAAGCAATCAGGCTTCTTGTTGATGAGCCTGTCAAATTTTCATCATAAGGAAGCAAAAAGAACCTTGGTGGTTTTCTCCTTTCCAGGTCGTCTCTAAGGAAAGAGTATTTAGTGGAATACAGCCTGTCATCAGGCAGGTGATGAAAATACAAACTTATGTGAGACAAGGGTGGAACTTGTGCAGCCTGGAAGGTGAGGATGAGAAGTTCCAGTCTGATGTAGAAAGAGGATAAAAGTGATTTGGGGAGAGAGGGAAGGTTTGTGTTGTAGAAAAAGTGAGAGATGACAAAGGGATGATTTAGGTTAAAAGACTATTGAAGAATCAACTCCTCTTAAACAAACAAACAAAAAAAATCCAAACCAAAACTTTCATCATCACCCTGAATTTTTTAGTCCATTAATGTATAGTATTTTGTGTTTTGGAGTTCTAGGAAACCATAATACTGAGTAGTTGCCCTGCTGCCCCTGGCTATTGTATCCCACTCTGAAGTCCTAGTTCACCCTGTTGAGAAGTGGCTGTAAGGAGGTGTTTATTATCTTTGTTGCAACCAACTGTTAAATTAAACAATTAATTTTTAGAAAAGGGAAATTAATTAACTGATTTCCAAACCAGTTTACTGTTCTTCAGTTGTTACCTGTAATAGAGATGTGGGTTTTGATGTACATTTAATATTCTTGTATCCTTTCAAGTTTGTGAAATTGTAATTTGTGTCTCTGGCTCTTTCCAAAGGCTTTTTCCAGTATACTTGAATTAGCTTGATATCTAAAACAATTGGAAAATTTATGCATTCCTCAATGACAAGGACAGCAGGTAAAGAATTTGAAGTACCTAAGTAGCATAAAAGGAGGTATGAAGAGAGGCTGTAGCTTTCATGTAAGAATTCATTGGGCTTAGTATAGGAAACTTTAGAAACAGGAGCATGACAAGTGGTGAACATAGTTGTGAGAAGGAACCAAGTATTTAGGATTTGAATTTACTTCAGTGTAGCACAACATGAGTAGAAGGATTTTGGACTAACCAAAACCTCAAAACACAGTCAGTGTGAATAATTTTTCTGGTTTATATTGGGTTTATGGAGCAGGGTTACGTTTGAATAAACAAATTTTTATTCATCTGATGTTTCTGAAGGTTGTACATAACTGTTGTCATGTTGTTTGTAGTGGTGATCAACATAAACTTGCAGTATTTCATCTTAAGGGACATACCCCATGGATAAGTTATCTGTGACGATTCTGAGGAATGGAAATACTTCTTTTATCCTGTTATCTTTTTCGCCCATGACAGATATTTGTCTCCTCAGTGAGAAAAAAACCCAGACATGCAAAAGCTTAAGAGTAACTGTTAATGCATTATAGCTTAACATGAAATGCATACTTTCAAATAAAATACAACTCTCTTAGTGGAGGATAAAGAAAATAGCTTTCCAGGGAAGACAACTTTCATTTGGATTCTAATAGTTAAGGAGGTGAAAAAGAAGGATTTTCTTCTGTTTTCAGTCCCTGGATCACGACCGAGAGTGGTGATGTGCTGTTGTATCAGGAATTAGGTGTTGCTGTAGTTCTGAATGCATGCACTGCTTTGTATACAAGGGTCACAGCTCTCAGAGCAAGTTCTTTAATTCTCTATTTGTGAGAGGAAACAGTTGGATTCTTTTCTTGACTCTTAGATTCTATGCTTGTATGATTACAGGGTTTTTTCCCTAATAAAGCAAGTTGGATTTCTCCAGTGCAAGGACTGACTTGATAGCATCTCCACTTTGTTGCCCGGGGTTCATCTTTCTTTGATGTATTTTGTGCTCCATCCTTTGTTTCCCCTGCATAATTTCAGTCTAGAATCAAACCATGGATTTATTACAAAGAAGGTAAATAGCTGTTATGATGTAAAGAGTTAGTTACTCAAAATTCCTAGCTAAGGATTTTATACTTACCTGAAGGATCGGCTACAGCATAAATACAAGAAGCACGACCATGAAGTGACACTACATTGTGGAGTTGTCTCATCTGCAGCATTTAGGATACTAATGATATGATTGACATGATCTTTTCGAGCATCAAAATTGGAATTTCTATCCCTCTTGTAATTTTTTTCTTTTTGTTCATGTTCAAATAACAGTTCCAGATAATAAGTCTTATTATATGTCCTTTTCTGCAAGCAGAAATCTTTTCAATCTGTGGTAGAAAGCCATATTTCTGGACTGGTGTGTAGGCAGGGATTAGTAATCTATCTAAATTGTGAGATTTTATTATTATTTCATTATTTTTAATCCCTTTATGTTTGTTTAATGCATAAATTACAGAATTATAGTAATCTTCATTTAAACTTGAAATTATGTGGCAATGGGTTTTTTGTGTGCTGTTAATGTAAGCTGTAATACTAAAGTGGACTCATATTTTTAAGCTTTATTCTCTTGACTTCAGATGAATTATGTGTG
Organism: Orthonyx spaldingii; assembly: GCA_013397795.1. Taxonomy (NCBI): domain Eukaryota; kingdom Metazoa; phylum Chordata; class Aves; order Passeriformes; family Orthonychidae; genus Orthonyx; species Orthonyx spaldingii. Next base: position 445,057 of record VZTJ01005785.1, on the reverse strand, counting down.
GATTGCTCTTGCAGTTGGTTATGCCAAGGCTTCAGAATGCTGGGGTTTTGTTTCCTGTGGTAGAGATTTGTGATATTTCATATACTGTCTAAATTAAAGACAACTGCTTCCTTCTTTCCATATATTTGCCACCTGGTCAGAACATAGTCACCATTGCTTTCTGTTATTTCAGTCTTCAAATATGTAAGTCAAAATTTGGTGGATGATCTGTTGAAGGCTTGTGCAGGTACATGCTGAAGAATCAAAATAGTGGTAATTTTAGCATCCTTTGTTTTCTGTCTGGATGGGAGTTGCTCAGTTGTGGTCACTATCCTTGATAAAAACTGGGCAATATGATGTGACTTTAATTCTCTACCCTTGCCCCTGTGTATTGAAAGGAGACAAGAGAGCTGAAATTGCAGGTAGCTTTAAAAGCAATTAAACAATAAATTGTAATTGGCCTAAGAAATTGCTTATGCTATCAGGAGAGGAGTACTGTTGCAACTAAATTTTCTCTTTGCCAGATCATTGGTTTATTGGAAAAATGCTAGCAATTGTAGTTCAAATATTGCAAAATAGCATTGGGTTTTCTATTTAAGCTTTTTGAACTGTCATCTGATTAAATGGTAATTTTTTTTTTTTCCAAGAAAAAAGAATATTCCATGTCTTTATATATAATTTTTAATTTCTCTTTCCATTCCAGTTAGCATTTGTGATGGTATTTGTGTTGATATCAGTCTTTTCCTTCCTTCTTTGAAAGTGCAGGCACTGATTTAGTTTTATTTGCACAATTAACTACTGATACTGTAGTAACCTAATATACGCTTTTGGATTAAGACCTTAATGCTACAACCTAGACACTGTAATTAGTGCAGTGTGGTCCTTGATTGAGGGTGTTTATTCTGAACATCTTGAACTTGTACTGGATGTCGCACTCTGATTTCTCTCACCCACTGAATTTTACACACGAGTAACTCATTATAGGAGTGGAGTTCAACCAGATAAGATATGCACAGTAATAAGCAACAGAAAACACAATATGGGCTCTATGTGTTATCTTTATTGTTCACAAAATGCCATCTCTACAGTTACTCAGTCTGTTTGTTCTACTTGCACTGATTAAGCATGTCTCTCTTCATGGTCCTACCTGAAGTAATTATTTTCTTTCTTCACAACAAGAGTTAAACTCTTTTGAAAGAGGTCTTCCTGACTTCTGGTCGAAGTCTGTCAGTGTCTACAAGTACCTGGCTTTCTGTTGTTCCTTGAGAGCAGGTTATTCATGCTTGGAAGGAAGGGTGTGTAAGAGTAAAGAATGGACTGTGCTGGGTTAGTCTCTACCAGGAAGGAAACAAGGGGTTTGTTTTTCCCCTGTCCTTACCCCAACTGTTTGGAAGCTGATGTTGGTACAGGATGAAAAACACAAAATCACGAGTACCTTGGAGAGTGGGTTTCAAGAAAGAAAGTTTGAAACAATAATAACTTTGTAACAGCTTGGTTTTTTCATTAATGCTTCATCCCAGGTACATCCCTTACTATTTAGTATTCCCTTTATGCTGAAGGTTCTACGTAGGTTGACTTCTTCCTGTGTCTTACCAGTAAAGATGATTAGTGGAGAATTAATGCAGACCTGCACACTGCCTTTTGCCCCTGTGAAATATACAGGTGTCAGCATGTTATTTATAAACTGTCTTAACCTTTTGACTGTCATCTTATATGTGTTATTTTTCTGTCTTTGATATCTACTTTGATATGCCTAGGAACAAATGTACATGTTTTAATTGCTGCTTAACAATTAACTTCTACCTGCAGACAGTAGGTAATTATTCTTCCTGTTTAAGTATGGGGAAGCTCCTGAGAGATAACTTAGATTTTTTTTTGTACCCAAATCTTGGTATCCCATTTGTTATGAAGGAACTCAAATAATATTTTCATTTGTTATATTCACTTTATCTAAAAAGGCTATACTAACCCCTGTGTATTCATCTCTTCCATATAAAAGTGTTCAGACTCTGGAATAGTGCTTAAAGCTCTAATCGTTCCCTTTGCCATGGTGTCTTAAAGTCCTCTCTGAAGTGAAAACTTCTGACAATTAATGCAAATGTGTTGAATAAATATATGTATAATAATTTACAAAGAAATATCAAAAGGTTCAGGTATCAATTTTGGAAAATCCTTTTAAAAGTAGTACTTAAAGTAGTAATGAATATGCCAGCTGTTAGAAGCTTGTTTGGTGCTCTTGGCCTTTCTGCACTGCACAGAAGGTGGAAAATTTCTGGTGTGAAAATAAGTGCTTTCTTTTTTTTTTCCTCTGAGCAGCAGAATGGGCCAAGTACTAGATTTTTATATACCTACCTTTATCAAAAGAGTGCATAACTTGCTCATGCTTTTACTGGCGTTTGTAGTTTACCACAAGTAGCAAATTAATTGTCAGTGCAAAAGAATAAGAGAGCTCTACCTGAAGTGGTTAAAGCAGACTGCTTCTGGCTGATGTTTCTAAATGAAACTGTTGAGATTACATAAATTAGTCAAGGGGCTGGAGCACATGACTTACTAGAAAAAGCTGGAGGGAACTAGGCCTGCCTGAAGAAGGGATGGCTTGGGAGATCTGATAACCTTCTACCTACCAAGGAGGTTGTTCAGAAGACTGACTGTGGAAGTTTCTAACAGGATGATGAGAATCAACTGTAAATTTGAACAGAGAAGTTTTCAGCATGTGAGGATGGGGGTGATGCAGTTGAACTTGGGAACAGTTTGCCCAGTGCAGATGTGGATCTCTGCCCATGGGGCTTTTCAGGACCCAGCTGGAGAACACTCTGCTGTCCGGCCTGAATTCAGTATTGTGTCTGTCTTGGGCAGGAAGTCTGACAGGATCTCCTGTGGTCCTTCCAACCTGTAATTCTGTGATACCAGGTCTAAATGCAACCCTACTTTAGGTGGGAGAACAGCACAGTATCATTTGCACTGCATAACTTAAGCAGACTATGCTGGAGGAACCATAGGGAGGTACAGTCCACTGACACCTTCTAGCAAATCTGCACTTGGCCTTTTTTAGCACCTGCTCTGACATTTGTACCTAAAAGTTAAGAGAACTTCCTGTCTAGGTGGACAGGGTTCTTGCTTTATTTTCTCTTAACATTTTTTGTTCCTGTCATGTTAATGCTAATATGAGTGCTTTTTGTAAAAAATTTCTAGTACTCAATGAAAGTGTTTATGCTCATGACTTTTATGTCAGTGATTCTGGGAGAAGGATTATACACCTCCTGCCTAACAACTGCTGTAGGATAAGAAAACTTAAAATTAAAATGTCCACTTTTAAATGCTGCCTGAAAAAGAAAAAATTGCACTGAAGTTGTATTAAATCAAGGACTAGCTGTTAATTTGTTTCTAAGTTAAGATGAAACTTAAACTGGCCTACTATGTAACAGTTTCCCCTATAACAAGAAAACACAAGTTGATTAAAGGTCTAATCGTGGAATCCTTGTATGTGCTTATCCTTGGAAACAACTCTCACAGAAACAAACCTTTTGGATGTGTTAGTGTTTCTAGGTTTTCAGGTGATTGCTGAGAAGAAGTATGGACTTCAGTGTGCTCTAAGTTTATGTATCTCTGCCTGTTTCCCCCATTGCCATGCAGCTCTTCTTCAATGCATACATATTACAAGAAACTACTAACACAGTGGGAAGGTGGTAAATAATAAAGTTGTCATGAACAAGAGGGGCTGGCATTCAGTGGTATTTTTTTAAGCCATTTTGATATTATTATTTCTTCACAATCTTCCTAGTAAAAAGACAAGACCCTCTATTTTAAACGTGCAGTGTGGTCATTATGTACTTCCCAGATCTTATTTGTTTCTTATAAGTGCCTCCTCCTGGAATGTGAATATTTTTGTTTAGAAGTGGATGTTTTTTATGGGACTAAAATGTGCCAACATAAGTTAGCTTTCTGTGAGGGATATAATTACAGAAGACCATGTGCAGGGTGCTTGTGACTGTTCTGGTGGTGAGTCATGCAGTCAGTTCTACAGCCTGGCAAGGAGAGTGACTTCATGTTATGATCAGACACCTTGCAGTTTTTTTCGCATTTATTCAGAGTAAAAACCTTTCCAAATTTTCAATGTCTGCCACATTTGATTAGTAGTTTTTGTTGTTCTTGAGGTATTAACATCCCACAAATTTATGTTGTTGGCATTTGAAATTATTTGGTAATTTTTAGGTCTGAAATTGTTCCAATTTTTATTATTAGGACTATATTAGATGACTGACTTAAGTAGAGCTTTTTGATTTGTTCTCTTATACTGTAAATTTTGTGGTAAAAAATAGGAATTATAAACTAAGAATAACATGAGTAATAGTGTCTGTCATAAACTATTGAATTCAAAGCCATTTGCTTGCTTTGGACTCTTCCACTATTTGCAATTTTAGGACTACAGTTCCATTCTTTTTCTTCTCTTTTCTTTGGAAGAACACAACAGGAAGAATTGTTTACCTTATATGGTCAGTTTAACCATTAAACTCTCTAGGAATGCATAAAAAAGTCAAACTTATTTGACAAGTACTTTCCCTGAAAATTGAATGTAAAGCAAGGAGCCATGTTTGGTTTCCTACAGATGTCTATGCTAATGTGGTTACTTTTGTAACTAAAGCTACTGTGCCTAAAGATTCATTTGTACTCCTGCATTAACTGTGTGACACTGGAAGATGACTGCAGGAGATTGAACTCACATGATACAGACTCTGTGAATAACTTTGCATTTCTTATCATTTGCTTATCACAGCAGCAGCTTAATGTCAAGATGGTTACAGTTTCAGGCAGGTCAAAGTTGGTCTATTCTGCATGTAGGTGACTCCTGATATTTGTAGCATCTGTTGTCTATTCTGTACATGCACCACGAATACCAGTATTCTGATGCAATTCCCTTCCCCTTTCCCCCAGTGCAAAATAGCATTGTTTAGTGTTGTTTAATAGAAACTATGTATTTTTGTCTTCATCTAGTCATCTTAGAGGTAATTAATAAGTAATTAAGATGTTTAAAGTCACATTCAAGGAAGTAACTTTAAATAGCCTCTAAAACATAATTTCCTAGTTGCTTCACATCTCTGTTACTTCCTATGTTTGTGCTTGACAGATTTGCCAAACAATACATGAGAAAATGTTTTCCCTGTATAGTATGTTATCTACATTATTAAAAAGTCCATTACATTTTGAAAGCATTAAGTTAATGCTGTTACAATTCTTCACTGTTTGCTGTGTAGATATGTACTTGACTATGTGTCAGCTTTCTGTTCAAATCACGTTGTTCAAAGCAAGTTTTGGAAGTAAATTGTTTTGTGTGTGTGTATGGGGTTCTTTGTTTAGGTTTTGTTTGGTTGGTTTTTCTTTTTCCACTTAGTTGTAGTCACTTTTGTTTTTCCTCCTAAGATGGTAAGAATTCAGTGTTACCCGCCCCCAGCAGGCACTCAGTAGCATAAATTGTTAGTTGTAGGCCAAGCTGCTAATACACAATAGCAAGAGTTTAGTTAGCAAAATATATAAATGTTTTAGTAAAAAAATTGCTTATTGTATGAGTAATAATTTTTCCTGATTTTTCCTTTGTACATATCTGGAAGGGTCCTGTTCTCCCTCCCTCACTTAAGAAATAAAACTAATGTCTCTAACATCAAAATTCATTGTATATTTAAAGGCTGATAGCAAGGCCACTGAGCTTTGGTGACTTCTCAGCTTTTCCTTTTGAAAAAGTAAGAGAATGATAATACTAAAGCCTTTAAGATAACTGAATTTTGAAGACTTTGCAAAAGGAGAATGTCTGAATAACTGGTTGCAAAAGTTTAATTTATCCAGAACTAAAGCTACTATTTTTACTATTGGATTTAATAAGTCTAGATTTGGTAAAGTAGAGACTAAAACCCAACAAGATAGCTAGACTTGGGGAGGGATTCCTTTTTCTAAGCTGGCTAGAAGCAAAGACCATAAAAACCTTCTAAGGCCCAATTTAAGCAAATAGGTGATACCTGACAGTCAAAAGTTTAATTTTGTCCACAAACTAGAAAGCAGCCAGCAGCATCCTTTACTGGTATCTCTGTCTTTATATAGTGCAGTGAACTCAAGTGTAAGATATTTCCCCTTAATTTAAGCTGTAATTGAGAGTATAATAAACTTCTGATTATCAGTAGATCTTTCTGGTGCACTTTCTAGTTAATTATTCTATGGGTTTTTTAATGTGTTTGTTTACAGGGATTTAGTTATCCACATGCTTTTATTAAAAGTTTTTTTAAATCTAGTTTATACAATATCATCCTGAGGTTAGAGGAAATCAGAACCTATACGTGAATACCACTTGTGACCATATGTTCGCACCAACATTAGCTTGATATTCTCCACTTAAGCTGTTTCTATTGAAAGCCCTGCTTTTGTAGTAAAATGTAGTTACTGTTATATCTGGATTCTTAACAATGTCTCCTTTACACAGCATTACACCCTATCCTGGATGACCGGGCAGAGCAGAATTATGTGTAAGGTCAGATGACTTTCAGAACTTACTTGGAGAATTTTACTTTGTTTCAAGGTGCCAGCATGTTTTCTAGCTGAGTGATACAGGCTGGCATATGGCTGCTGTGCCATGCTGCCTTAAAAGCATCCGCTAAAGTCACGATGTAGCATCTCAGAGCACTATTTTTGCACCGCTATCTCTGTTCTTCACTCAGTGTATTTCCCTTGTGTGTATTTCCCATTAGGATAGTGTAAGGGTTTCTTGAATGTGATAGGCAGGTCTTAGATTGAAGATAAAATTATTTTCCGCTGTGTTTGATGGCCAGGAAAATATTGAGGAAAGAGCGGTGTTCCATCTGTAATCCTGCAAGTGGCTCATCTCTTCTGGTACTTTATCTCCTCTGTGAAGCATGACGTAACCTAACATTTCTTGGGTTAATGGTATTCCTCTCTGTAGTCTTTATCAGGGGTTTGTAGGCTAGGCTTGCATTCTGCTGTGAGCAGGCAGTGGCCCTCTAGCACAAGACCTTACTGCTGCTGGTTCTTCAAACTCAGGAAAAGGAAATGCTTAGCGGTACCATTTGCAGTGTGATGTTTCTCTTGCTTTTTGAGAGAACAGTTTGCTGTCCCCCTACTAAAATTCCAGCCAGCTCCAAAGCAGCCTAATGCTACTAGGTAACTTCATTTTTTTGACATCCTAGTCTTCCAATTCAAACATGATCTTGTAGTGCTTAGAGTGTAGTTGGCAAGTTTAGTGTCAAGCTTATCACTGTTTATCATCAAAGATATTTTACCTGTCGACATAGACAATGTATAAAACATTATAGAAGCTCATGAAAAATTGCCTCTTCCAAAGAGCAGACCTGTGGGTCATCCTGCCCACACTGCCTTTTTATGGTCAGCTGTTGGAATGGTTTCTGTCATTTCTTCCAAGGTATGTTTTCACCAATCACTGACTTGGCTCTCTGTGTAATTTTAGCTATCAGTTATGTTTCAGCCTTTTCACTTTCTTCTTTTTGGATGTGAAATTCAGTTGCAATAAGCTGCTCAGACACTTGATGCTTAGCAGGAAAAGGATGCTTTACTCTTTACAGCAAGATACCAGCAAATTCCTGCCACTTTAAGGAAAAGGGGTGTGCTTTATGATGTGGGAGAAATGCAGAAAATGTATTATTTTATGAAAGAACTCTAGGGAGAGGGAAAATGCTTTTTTAGCTCATGATTCTAGAGCATGTCATGCATGTTCAAATTTGCATTTCCCACGGTAAGAGTTAAGTCTAAAAGTCTAGTAGAACTTTCTTTCCTGAGAAGTTTTCTGGTTTTGCTGACCATTCGTATTCATGTGCCACTGAACATAAGGGGAAAAGTTCCAAGATGTTTTCCATTCCCACTTGCAGTACTGAATATTTGAAACCAGATCATAAAGCAGCTGTGCTGTCCCAGTCCAACAAGTCATCTTCCATTAAGTGTTGTGGATACAAGGATATCTGCTGGGCTTGCTATGGGGCTTTAGAAATTTTTGCAAATCTTTTACTAGTGTGTATATATAATCAACATGCTGCTTTTACGTTTTTATATTGCTTTACACAGTCATGCCTGCTTGGAAACAAAGCTGTTTCATGATGAATTCAGCTTTCACAAATTGAGCTGGATTTTATTTAAGTAACATGCTTTAGATACTGTCTTCCCTCCCATCTAAGACTGGTTTTGGAAAAAAGTAACCTTTAGAAGGGATGTAACTTAATGAAAAAGAGAGCAGTCTAGGTATGTCTGATACTGGAGATCTTACGGATGTATTGGAGCTGTAGCTCCAACCAGGTGCCAGAGAGAGTGGGCTCCTTACTGGTGAGAAATTTGTGGTTTGGAGGAACATGGCTTTAGGCAGGCCTTGGCTTCTTAGATTAGTCATGTAACATTTGGAGTATAGGATCTCTAATCTTCAATGCAACTTTCTCCCCATCTGCTTTGCTCTTAATGCAAGCAGTACCCTGAAAAGAGTTTGTCTTTGCTAGAGAAAAAAACAGATGCAAAAAACGTGGTATTCTCAGAGTCAGAATTGAATTTTTGAGACCAGAAGGCTTCATCTGCTGGGGAGCTGAATCTAAAAGGCATTTGTAACCTTATATTCAGAGCTGCAGTAGTGATATTGGTCTGGGGTTTTGTATGTTTTGTTTTGATTTTTTTTGAGCCAAAGAAGTGTGGAAAAATACATTAGTGTTATTGATTTGGCTATGTAGAGAGCCATCAAGGAAAAAGGTTTGAGTTTCTATCAGAAACAATGCTTTGTTCCACCTTTTCAGCCCTTTCTATTTCAGGTTATCTGAGTAGCAACCTGATTCAGTGGTAAGAATCAAGGTCAGATTTTATTCAGTACAAGAAAATGGAAAATCTGGCAAGAGCCTAGATACCTGTTTTGAAATGGTTTTATTTAGTCCTTTCTGCTACAGCTGTTGTCAATGGAAAGAGATAAAGCTGATGACAGTATACAGGGAATTTACTGTTCCTTATTCATGGCTTGCTAAAGGTTTAAGTCTGTAAAGGATTTTGTTATTACTTTCATAGGTCTTTCAGGTTTCCAGATATGATTGGCTGGCAAGAAATTGGATGAAGCAATTAAAGAAAAGATGCGTATTTTCCTTGACTTACTAACCTTGACAGAAAACTTGAGAATAGAATTTAATCTACAACCATTGTCATGGACAAATTCACTAGTTAAAAGTCCAGTCTAGCAAGATTATGTTCATGCTTAAATCTGTCATTAATTGCATAAACTCTAGACTTGCATTTTGTGATGGTATCCTCAGACCTAACTGGCTCTGTTGTGAAGCCTTTAATCTGAATTATAAATTTAGGGCAGTTGTAGACCTAAATAGGATGTGGAATGAATGAGTAAATTTTACCTGTAATTCAGAAAAAACTGCTAAAGAGGAACAATTATCAGTAGTATTGTATGGTATTATTTATCCTTAAAGTAAATTTGGGAATTCTAAATGTAGATAAAAATCAATAAACAGTGCAAGAACTTGTGTTCTGTAAGAACGCCTTGGTATTGAGTGCAATGAACCAAAATGTCAGCCATGCTTTGTAATCCTTGCAAATCTTAGTTGTGGTCTCAACATTTTCATCTAGATTCTTTCTGACCTGGGGCTTGTCTGTCTGTCCTCCTCCTGCTTAGGAAGGTTACTGTGTCCTTTCGTTTGGGACTGCAGTAGGTGCATGTTGGGAGCACGAAGATAAAAAGAAGGGTGGTGTTAAAGAATTAGTCATGTAACATTTGGAGTATAGGATCTCTAATCTTCAATGCAGTTTTGATACAAACAGTGCAGTGACAGTTTTGATACAAACGAATGTGGGGAAGGACAGAAAGAAGCCAAGTCAGACTTTGATTTTACCTTTCCATTAAGATGAATGGAAGAAACAACAGTTCTGATTCCAAATGTCAGTCATCCGCTGAAAAGTCTTCTCCAAGTGCAAACTGAGGCAGCTCTAGTTTTAGACCACCACAGTTTAAATTTACATCTGTACCTACTGTAAAGTGTTCTGTACTTACAAGTGGACATCTGGACATTACAGGTTCATTTTACAGATTGTTCAATATTAAGTTGCTTTTTCTCCAGACTTCCCTGGAATCTGAATCTCAAATTGTATTCCCTTTTTACAAGTATGCCAGTAATAAATTGCTACAGGTTGCCTTCTGCTCTGACACACTTGCAACTTTTTCAACATACTTCTACTACTATAGATGTTAAAAAGATCCAGTGCTTTAAAGAATGTCTTGCAAATATTTTATAGGCACAGTTATTTCTATTAAAAAAACATAGCTATTCTTCTGTCAAGACTTCCAATTTACAAACAGAACACTACCCAAAATAGTGAGGTCTTAAAAGCAAAGCTGTTAGACAACAGTATGTTTCATTTCTTGAAGTTGGAGCCTGACAAAATTAAGTTTCTCATTGCAGATTCCCCTTTCTTTTTCCTCGAAGAGAAGTTGAAAACAAACAAAAACAAAAATGAGAGGAAAAGCATTGTGAACCACTGTAATGTCCTGTCATAGAATCCACAATAATTTTTCTCAGATAATTTTTTGTTTACCAGTGCCAGAGCATTTCTCAGTTTCTTCTCTCAATTACTGTAGTACTGGTAACACATAAGAAACCTTTTAGTGTTTCATCTTAATGATGTTACTCAAGTTGTTAAGAGAACAAAACTTCAGCATCAAAATAGTGATGCAAAACTTCAGTTATGTCACAGTGTCTAATTAGATTGTGTCTTGGTAGTTAAATTATAGGGATACTGTTGCTGTGGTCCTTTATAAGGGTTTAATTATGATTGCAGTGGCTTGCACAAAATATTTTTTTAAAATCAGACCATTATATATATACACCTATATTTATAGTAAGGTCCTTATTTTGATAGATTCTGGTTTAGTATTTAAACTTCAATATCTTCAGTATGGGAATTAGCAAATTGTTTCACAGGAAAAATTATTGGCTGGACATATCTGATATTTTCCTAATTTAGGTCCATATTTTGCTTTCTCTTGTAAGTTGGCCAGAAGTCTGGCCTGATCATCAGACCAGATATCTGGGAGTTCTTGGGTTCTGTGCTCACTTCAGGTCAGGTTGTACAGACTGTCAGTCTTGTGTTTTCTCCTTACAGAACTAATATATATGAACTTTACATGTCCACATAATTCTCCAAGCAGAAATTTCCTCCTTTACTGGTACAATGGTATTCTTGAAGTACTTTGTAACTTAATTTATATTATAGAAAGTCAAGTTGTTTGAACTAAATACTTTATCTTTTGAAAGAGAGGGAATGAATTTGATATAATTGTTTAGGAGTTTTTGTGATATATGGTATCATTTGTGTTGTTTTACCATTTAAGTGGATTGGACTTAGTTTTCCAAGTAACAGACTACAGTATTGATCTTATAGTTTTAAAATTAAAGAAAACTTACCAAAATGTCTGTTGTAGAAGGAGATGATAAAACATTAAAAAAATATGGATTTTTCATATGCTAAATTATTCAAAGGTTGGACTACAGTCTCAATGCATTTTAATAATAAATTATCTAAAAGTTTAATTAATAATTCAGAATGTATAAAATGGTTAGTTATCTGTAAAATTATGTTTATTTTGTTGATTTTATAGCAAAACTGTGGTACAAAATACTTACGCTTTTGGTGATTAAGAATGAAGTAAGAACCATCATCTCCTCTAGGTGCTGCATGCTTTCACATGTGAATGTTTATTTTAAGCATGTAAAAGTAGCAGAAAATATCTCTTTTTTTTCCTTCCTGTGATTACAGAAGCTGCTGGGTTTGTTTTGCTACCGATGAGGATGATCGGACAGCAGAGTGGGTGAGACCCTGCAGGTGCAGGGGCTCTACCAAGTGGGTGCATCAGACTTGTCTGCAGCGCTGGGTGGATGAAAAGCAAAGAGGAAACAGTACTGCTAGAGTTGCTTGTCCTCAGTGCAATGCAGAATATTTAATAGTATTTCCAAAGCTAGGTAAGATGTGGATTATTTAAATTGTTGTTTCTTTATTTGTTCTTGCTTTCTTTTTTTTTTCCTTTCTTGTGCTCGGAGCACCAGTTCTGTTGAAAATTTGTCTATTCCATTTTCCGGACAGAAAGAAATAACTTTATATTCTGCTTGCATCCTATTTGGTGCTTTAGTTAAATACCTTCTAAAATTTTGGATATATTCCACTTCAGTATATAGATAAATCTTGTCATTGACCTGTAATTATTTCCTGGCTAATGGGATTATTTTTCTTGTTGAGCAGAAGGTGACTTCTTTCAGCAGTTGCCACACATCTTTTTTTTTGACTCAGCTTGCAGAGACACTTATCAGAGGAAATTCAGAGGAGAGAACCTTACTAAGCAGCATGTGGTATTACTGGAAGAACATACTTTCACTTTGGTCAGGAGGTGTTTCTGAGTCAATATTGCCTTTTAATCAGGAGGCAGAATATTTGTGATCGCTGGACACTGCTCTAGCTCTGTTTGTCAAGCTGAAGAAGAACCCAAACTTGGACATGGTCTTCCAGAGTCTCTTACTTGAGTATCCAAGTAGGATAATGCACAGTATGTTGCATGTATTTAAATTAGCAGTGCTTGCTGTTATTTCAGCCCTCGTTTGCCCATGTGTTCTATGGGATATATTAAGCAAAGCGAGAAAATGAAATGTTGCCATGGAAACTTAAACTTTGTTTAAAAGTAAAATTGCTTGTTAAAGAAATGGTGATGTAGCAAGTGAGTGCAGCCATGTAGAGGATTTTAAAGAAGATTTTTTTGAAGTTTCTTATTTCTGTAATGAAAGAGCTGAAAATAACTCACTGCCAGTTCTTTGGGACAGGAGCCCTTTCCTATTAGTTTAAGGGCCGACAAAATTAAGGTGTCATGGAAATTTTGAGTGATGACTTTTATTTCCATGATAGAGCACTGAGTAACGGGAAAGAAAATACAGACAACAATACTGTATTATTGATATTAAAAAAGACATAAACCAGTATGAAACTTACTACAAGTTACTCATATAGCAAACACGATTTGGCTTTGCTGACTAAGGTAAATCTCAGTCATAAAGAAGGCATCAAATGATAATGTTTAGCATTGGCTTTGGGAAGAAAATTGGGTTTCTGTCTGGACGCAGAATGCACCACAAAACTTGATGCTGTTTAAAATTCTTATTTATCTTGAGTGATGAAATTGTAATGTGAGCTGCATTTGCGTTTTATTTTGACAATGAAAAAAAGGGGAAGCAACTGTAATTTGGACAGGATACATTAACGTAATAACAGGCATTTTGATTTGTTCCTGCAACTTGTGGCATACTGTATTTGAAAGCTTAGATTCCAACATTCCTGGATTTTGAAGCTGGCCTAAAATTCTTGCACGAGGTTGTTCAGCTCTTGCATGCAGATATGCCAGACTCTCTTCTCTCTGTATTTTGATATATTTTCCCTCACAATACTATCTTTTTCTATTTTTAAAGATAAAGGCATAAAAATTCAGACTTGTGTAAGAGTACACAAGACATCAGCAGTAGAGCAGGGAAATTAATCTGGGTCCATGGAACATCAGTTACAAGCTTGAAGTGCCTTAAACAAGTGAGACAGTCTTGCCCTTTTGTCGCTCTGTCTAGTAACCTAAAGCTGTTATAGCACAATTCAGCTACAAGTCAATCAAGGTCACACCAGGCAGAGTTACGATAGTAAGACTGGCAAGAAGCCTTGGCAGTGGCCCTGTTTCTTCTGCAGCAGGTGTCTTTTGAAGACTTTACTAGTCATACCCTTCAAGAATCTAAAATTACTTGAGCAGGGAAGAAGTAATAAGTAAAGTTTTCCTAAAGCATCACAGTTCAGAATCTTATTTACTTTAAGACTTCTCTAATGTTCTGCTGGAAACTTTTTTCTAAAAATTCTCTGAAAGGACACCCCTACACAAATTTTGATTTATCATTATAGTTTAGAAGTAATATCAACTTGAGGATACATCAATGAATATCTTTCTAAGTAACACTGGATGTCTTTTCATGTATTTACCTGTTCAAAACAACCTCTCATGATATATCTCAAAATCATAATTCCATTTCAGATTTGATAGTGTCTATCAGTTTTGATGATTGGTGGTAATTATGTTCTTGCAAGCTGTTTTCTGCTTTTCTGAGAACTTTGACTAAATAGAAAAATATTATTACCACTTTGAAAGTAACCAAAGTATCTCTTAGATAATTATGTCAGTTTAATAAACAGAAAACAATTTGGCAGAAAAAACTCTTTAAAGCATGATATGTTTTTCAAAATGAAAAATAATTTTGTTTCGTATTTTCTTCGTTAATTTGTGTAGCAGTGATATTTATTTTCCTGTTCTTTTCTCAATACCATCTTAAAAAACAAAAACAGTTTTGTCTTCCTTTGTCACTAATTCCTTCCTAAGGGCCAATTAAAAGATTGTTTCAATAATTTTTCCTAGTATTTTCTCAAGATTCTATACCCAATTCTCTAGCCAGGCTTCTCTTAATGATCAGTATTAGTAGGTGCAATTTGTTAGTACTTACAGTGTTATAAGGCAACCTTCAGTGTCATTTGAGTCTCCTGTCTTCAAATACAAGTTTTCAAAATGGTTCAACTAAACAACTTGTTCAGTGACTCTGGGAAACAGTCAAGATGTCTAAACTACTGTGCCTTTAGTACTTGCAGTTATGACCTTGTTGCTGCTTCGAGGACATTGATAGACATCCCAGCACCTTCTTAAGAGTGTTCTGGAAAGTCAAACACGACTGTTAAGAGTTGAACTGGATGTTCCTGTTGCTTTTTTTCACCAGCTGGCTTGAGCTGAGTAGAACTGGGGTTTTTGAAATCATTCACAATAAAGCTTTTGTCTAGAAACTAAAGAACCAACTAAGTCATGAAACAGGAGTCACAATTTTGTCACTGTGGGTAAACTTTGAGAGACATGGAGGATTAGTTACTTGAGGAATGCCAGTAGGCTGGTTTTGAGAATTGTCACTGATTTTGGTAGGAAAAAGTAGGAGTGAGCTAACAGGAACTGTGCATGCATATGAGCTGTGGGAGGACAGTCTGTATGTAGAATTTGTTGACAAATACAAAAGTAATGGTGGTGATGTTTTTCACTTCCATATATACATTTCAGTGTTCTGGCTTTTGCTTCACTCATGCTCTTGCAGTCCCTCAAAGAAAAGATGCAAGCGTTGCCCTTGTTTACCTCACCAAAGGTGGTCAGGGTATTGTCTTGCTTGTGTAAGTCTGGAAAGTGCAGTTGTGCGTAGACAGAACAATGAAGCTATTCATGTGTTGTTGTCAAAGGCACTGAATAACCTAAATTTTTTCCTCCAGTGTTTTGAGATCTGATCCTCTATAAATATACTCAATGCAGCCACTTTCAGTGGAAGGAATCTTTTGTATTAACTGTGCTACTTTTTATGGCATAGCAGGGTAGTTTAGTGACAGAATTTTCAGGTAAAGCTGTCAAAGATAAGGACATGAAGTACATTACAACAAATCAGTACTTTTTCTTTTGAAAACTAAAATATCTAATAAAAAAGCCACTAAGCCTAAGGTGATTTCTACAAAAGAACAATTCTTATTCAACACAAAGGAAGCTAATCAGTGGCTAAATTAGTGCTTTAAGCAGTATATCAATCTCTTGGAAAGATTATGTGGTAAATTAAATGGTAGGTAGAAAGAAGTTACAAGTTTAGCTTAATAGCTTTTTAATTGTATATTCTCACTTAAACAGCATGTGTGGTAGGTCAGACTTGTATTTTGACTTGTTTGTTCTTATTGGTGATAGTTGCTGACCTTTCTACAGTATGCTTTTATGTGTGTGTACCTGTATATATCTATCTTGAAACCCTACTTTTCCTTTACCATAGGTCCAGTTGTTTACGTTTTGGATCTTGCAGATCGCCTGATCTCAAAGGCCTGTCCCTTTGCTGCCGCTGGAATAATGGTGGGCTCCATATACTGGACAGCTGTTACCTACGGAGCTGTGACAGTCATGCAGGTACACACCGATTCCCTCTTCCTGCCTGCTTTGAAAGTAAAAATCGATCCAGACTCCTCTTTCCTTGGCTTAAACATGCTTAGCTGCTTTCAGCGTAGTCAACAAGTGAATTCAAGATGGTTTTTCGCTTTTAACTGGTCATAGTTCATAAATCCAAGTATGCCTCTTCAGGCATGGTTCAGTCTGCAACTAGCAAAATCCTCTACTGCTCTGACTGGATATAGGGCTGCTGTCCTTTGTATGGCAGACTGGTGAACCCACTTCTGTTCTCATAGAAAAGGTGCCATTACCACCTAGCTACAAATAATGAGTAATTCTTCAGAAAGGATGTAAGATTTAATCTTTTCTCTTACCTGGAGAAAAACTTTGCTAATAACATCCAAAGGGTTGAAATTGAAATGTGGTAAATTATTTTTTTGATAATGTGTTATTTGTTTAAATTGTATAAAGGAAAATACATGCTCTGAATGATGCAATTCATTCATAAACAAGAAATGCAAAACTGCAAATTAATAGTGTGCTCTTTTAATTACTTCAGACTATATGGTTAGTTGAAAGGGGAAGAATACTTTTCCTACTTCTGTTCTTGTGAACTTGCTATTTAAATATAAATATAATGTTGATGGGTGGTAGACTATTAACTATGGAAAGACTTGTTCATGGCAGTCCTAGTTCAACCACAAGACCAGGGTTTTCAGTGATTTTATAATCAGAAGCACCTTCATTACCATTTTAGTTGTTGATTCCTATATCTAGTCCATAACCTGTGTTTTGCCTGAAAGCGTAAAAGTATTTCTGATGCTAATTCAGCTGTAGATAGAATTAACAAATCTGTATGTAATAAATACTCCTCTACACAGTTCTAATTTTAAATATATGACCTGGTCCTTCTCCATGTCAGTAATTTGGCAGTTGTTCTTGGATTGTGTGGTAGTGCCCTGCAGTTCTGCCGGTCAGTCCCTCTCAAGGTTGTGTGCTGTTCTCGTTCAGTCTGCATATGATCTGAAAGCAGAAATGGAGCCCAGATGAGTGGTTGCAGTCTCCCTGTACCAGTGTGGCCAAGGATCAAGCAGCTGCATAAGTGATGTGTAACGGCTTTCAATTCCATTCCAGTGGATGAGTCTGTGTATTACAGAAAGGTGCACTTCAATATTTTCTCATTGGATATTTTGTTCTTGTAGCCCTAACAGGAACATTACAACCATTTGTAATAGTACAACCAGACTTTGGAAGTGCACCAGTCCTTTTCTCCTTGCTCACTGCTACACTGAGCCCTTTTCTGTAGGAAACTGTGACCTTTTTAGCTGCCCTAGAACTCCATAGCCAAATGGAAAGATAAATGCTTCTTTCTGAAGTTGTTTTGCCTTTGAAATGAAGATCTGTCTAAACATTAGTTTAGGCAGTTGGTCAAATCTCAGGTATGAAGAATTAGCTATTTTCATGATTTAATGTTTTGATTGTATGGCATGCTGGGCAAGACAATAATTTATATGTGCTTGTAAAGGAGAAGATCGAGTGAGTAGTAGAGGGAAACTGTTCCACCCCTTTTGCCACCCCAACCTTGCTAGGTTTAATACAGCTTGTTTTCTGATGCATTTCAGACTTCTTTCCTTCAGTTGAAGGGCCAGAGAGAAGCACAAAAGCTATTTTTAAAGCTATTTTAAACTTCAGGTGCAGAAAAGTAAATACAGAATTGACATTGTGGTAACTAAGTCAGTAACAAGGCAGATGGGGTTACTGAAAGCAGAGAAATACATTAATCTAAATCAGAAAGAGACAAGATACTGAGGCTTTTTTTGATGGGCAATGACTATGAGAAAAAGGATAGTGTCAGACTTCACAGCTTGGGTAGAAGATACTGAAGAAGCTGGAAGACAAATGCTGAATGTTTTTTCAGGAATAATCTTTTGGCAGCAACAATATTGGTTATGCCTATTTTTAGAGGCTGTGGTATAAAACATAACTTCCTGTTCTAGAGGCATAACAAGGAATGGTTTTCAAAGCAAGGGAAAAATGTACAGTTCGAAGGTACTGTGGTACGTTACTGTAGCTTCTTCCCCAGAAGTACTGGGTTTGTTGTTTTCTTCTTTAAAAATTCTGCTTTTGTTTCATGTTCTTACCTCCTAATTCTAGTTTTTGTGCAACGGAAGACTTGATAAGTTATTGAATTTGTGGGGAAAATGAGAAGTCAGTGGAAACACATCAGTAAATCCAGCGCCTGACAAATATAATTATTATTTTAGTGTTTTCAGTCTTCCCAGATTCTTATGGGAAAAGTCATGAAAGAGCCTGTTCTTCCTGAAAGCAGTTCAAGGACTTAGTTAGCATTTATACTGCTTAAACTGTTCCAGCTCTGGAGGATATCTACCACTCTAATATCTTCTTTTATCATCAGTCCTATTAGATTTATTTGTCCTATTAGATTTATTTAAAATTAAAACCATGTACTTTTTAGAAGACGTAAGGCACTGTTCTGTTACAGTTTTAATATGTGCATTTTATAAATGGAAGAGTCTGATTAATTTTTTTATATGCCAGTAGAAAAATTCAGACACAGCAGTAATAAATCCTTTAAAATCTTTGAACTAAATTTGAAAGTAAGGTACATGTGAAGATATGCTGCTCTTTCCACTATAAATGAAAATAATGCACATCTTCCTGCGTTGTCCAGAGAAACAATAGTTAAAAACTGTGATCTCTGTTACTTAAGGTATTCCTAAAAAACATAAAATTTTGATTGAAACACCCTGAGATACTTAACTATCAATTTATCCTTTGAACAGTAATATCTGATCAATTTCTGAGTGTAGAATTAATCATTGTAAAACTGTAAATTCTTAAATGCATTTTGGAAAGTTTGCTCTATTATTAGTGTTTCAGATGTTTAGGCTTTTACTTACGTAGAAACACATGAAACTTCTCTTGAGATGGTAGGGAATTGTGTTACAGCTTTCTGCAAGATTAATGATTTGCAAACTAGGGCTGGTAGCTCACCTGCATTATGCTCTGTAAGCAACCAAGGATACAAAGAGAAAACAGAGTGAATTAGGTAAAAACAGAGTGAATTAGGTAAAACAGTGTTCTTTTTTTCTTCACCTTAAAATGTGTGGGCAGCTTCAAACAAACTCAACTTTTTAAGTTACTTTTTTGTTCATTTTACATTGTTACATTGTTGTGGCCTTTGTTAAGTTTGTTGACTGTATGCATATTTTCCAGGTTGTGGGTCACAAAGAAGGTCTTGATGTGATGGAGAGAGCTGATCCTTTATTCCTTTTGATTGGCCTTCCCACTATCCCAGTCATGTTAATACTGGGCAAGATGATCCGTTGGGAGGACTATGTGCTCAGACTGTGGCGCAAATACTCTAATAAGCTACAGATTTTGAACAGCATATTTCCAGGTAATGGGATTAAATTTAAAAGGAAATGCCAAGATTGAAGTTCTGCCTTTAGGAGATGGGTATAGGCAAGTAGTTTTTGCCATTTTTAAGTAGAGGTAATTAACACCATCCCTTTATTTCATGTTCATTCTGTTTAGACTGTGTTTGTATAGTATGTCCTGAGAAAGGCAAGGCAGGAGTAGCAGGAACATGGTTTCAGTTCAGGCTTTAGTAACAAAATAAGCTACTAAAAACCATGGGTCTTACTTTAAAGTAAAAATGACTGCAGTCATTTCATGGAAACAGAATATTCACTGAGAAGAGGGATAGTTCTGAAAAAGTGGTTGGGCTATATAGATTTGTAGTGGAGTGGGCAGTAATGTACTATCTGTGTTCTTTTTGAGGCAGTGGCTGTGTAACCTTTTCTGCCCCCATTCTTACCCCTTTAGGCATTGGATGTCCTGTTCCTCGTATCCCAGCAGAGGCCAACCCTTTGGCAGATCACGTCTCTGCCACACGTATTCTGTGTGGAGCTCTAGTTTTCCCTACCATTGCCACGATAGTTGGCAAGCTGATGTTCAGCAGTGTTAACTCAAATTTACAAAGGACAATCTTGGTAAGATTCAGTACTGTTTGTTTCATAAATTATTATAAAACAGGAATATGAAGTGTTGTGAAGGAGGGAGGCAAAGGAAAAAGGAACATAAATTGATGCAGAATTTTAAGAGCGACATTTGGTTAAAGGAAGGGGTTTTTTAAGGTTGCCTATCTTGACAGTGGACAAACATCATATGTTTGAAAGACTGTCTTTATGACTGAAACTAATCTCAGTTCATGACAAGGCTGAAACTTTTATCTGGCACTGAGGTAGGCGGGCCTTAGCAGTAATTAAGGCTGAAAAGGAAGAGGAGGAGCCAGCATCTTCTAAGAACAGTCTTTGCAAGGGAAGACTGGGGTTTATATTATAAACCTTTCCATATAAGCTTTTGTTTACTAATTTTGAGAAAAACCCTTCGTTTCTTATTTTAAGGAAGAGAGGAAAATTAACTCTCCATTGAAGTCAAATGGAGAGGGAATGCCAATCTCTTCCTTTGTGAATAACCACTCTGGTTGCAGCCTTTTAAGGGGAAGCACACTGAGTTTGGTGATACGGTATTCCTACTCATCTGACTGTCACTTCAGCCCCTATTTTCAATTCCTCCATGTTTATGCACCCCTCTCTTCCATATGGAACAAACAATGATATTACAAATGTTCATGCAGACTAAAAGCTTCTTGGTGTCTCGTTTTGAAGACTTGACATAAACATATGGTAAAGCTTTCTAGAAGGAAAAAAAGTCTGTTTTACAAAAATAGATTTTATTTTACTCCACTTGTGGCATGTGCCATTTTTCACAGTCTAGTTATAGAATGGTTATCAGTATTATTCCTTGTGCCATGTATAGTATATATTCAGAGAAGGGAGGAAAGCAGATACTTATCTGCATTTTCTTTGTTCTTGAAATACGATGTATTTTGATATATATATAAATATTTTAAAATTTAGAATATTTGTGAAACTTCCCAGGAAATAAAAGCTTTTATAGATTCAGTCTGTAATCTCTTTAAGTAACATTAACCTCTGTAGTAGTGCATTGTGACAGAAAACTTGGAGATACTAATTTGGAATTGTACTAATTAGTTAACCTTTAGAAGAAAATACCATATGTTTAAAAGACAAATCTCCTTTGACTGGAAATTTTTAAGAAGAACACTTACATGATATAACACTGAACTGTGCACGTTTTCAAAATATCTTTTTATTTCAGGGTGGAATTGCTTTTGTTGCTATAAAAGGAGCTTTCAAGGTTTACTTCAAGCAGCAACAATATTTGCGCCAAGCTCACCGCAAAATTTTAAATTATCCTGAGCAAGAAGGAGCATAAGGCCGTAACCTCCAGATGGCACAGAATCTCACCTAACAGGTTTCCATGTTATATTGGTTCCATTGTTATTGCACAGTAGTGGAAAATTGTGATAAGTTGCTGCTCCTCTATTGTTTTTTCTTTAAATACAATAAAGCACTGTCTTGTGGCAGGGTAAATCCTTTCAGGAACCGCTGAACCTAAGAATGTGACTTGGCTTTCAGTACTTTTTGGGTATTTCTGTTGGGCAATAGGCTTTTGAATTATTTTCTTTGAGCCAATACACTGAATGGGAAAAAAAGAGAATCAGCTACAGAACATTTTAAATGTAGTTAATGTAGGCTATATCAAATGCCTTTTCTATAGGTGTTTTTATACCCACGCTGTCATTCGGTTCAGCATTTCACACAATGAAGGGAGATTGTTTTAGAAAGGGAATGTGAGTCATTACCAAGGAGAAGTAATTTTCCTTAGGTTTGCTGGCATCAAACAGGGAGTGTGAAATACCCAAATGACAGAGAAAGCAGAAGATAACTCACTCTCTACAGGACTTTTATGTCAGTTTTAACCACCTAAGTATTAGGTGTTAAAATTAGCATGGCTTTCAGGTGACTGTTTTCTTACTGGTAATTTTCAGTGTCCTGTTGTATCTTCTGCAGTGCCTAGTGTCATTTTCTCATTACTTTACTGGTTTGCAACTGATGCTGGATAGCATTTTTTTCCTCCACAGTAAAATAATTACAAGGGGGAAGTAAATTTCAGTTGCTTATTTTGTAGTTAAGTATTAGAGCACTTGTTTAGTTTCCATATTCCTTTAGATTGTGTAAATACTCATACAAAAAATGTGAGAAAACAGCATTGAACACTAAAGCTACGTTTGAACTGACAGAGCAGGGCATCCCCCTAAGCATCCAGACCTGAGTGTATAACTCAGCTCTGTTCAGGACTGGGCTCTCCTGCCCCCGTGGAAGTGCCGCCTGCAAGGGGGTGACACTACGCTTTGGGTACCTGAGCTGAGCATCCTGCCAGCAGGGTAGGTGCTCTTAAGGTAAATTGGCTCCATTTTGTAAAGGACTAAAGAATAAATCTTAAATGTGTAATGAAGTTTATTTATACAGTAAGCTTTACTGTTCCAATATGTCTAAGGTAGTCAGCTGAGGGAGACATTAGTACTTCCATTGTTTGATGTATTTATAAACCTAACTTCAACAGAAATTGACTGTTTTGTGAAGTTAAATTCTGACAAACGTAATACAGCCATTGCACATTCATACCAGACCTAATCCAGATTTCATGTTTGAAGTTCTTTCTTAACAACAATTTCTGTGTTTTTCTCTGAGTTTTTTCTTTTCCTTGTTCATATTAGTATGTCAAATGCATGGAGAATGGCTTAAAAAAATCTTCTAGTGGAATTATTCATAAGTAAATGTTTCTTTTCATCAGAAATGAAGTAAATGCAGAATGGACTTATTTGACTGCAATAATGTATGTTAAGAGAAATTCAAAATAAAGTACCTTTTCTATAGTATGTTTATGTTAATTACCAAGATGTAATATTTTAAAACTGTACAAAAGTGTATATAAAGGCCAATTAGTATTAAAAACCTATACAGGTATTAAGAATTATACGTTCAATCAATATCAAATACTTTTGAGGCTCTTGCTGTAATGGAAGAATTACTATAACCTTGTAAGTTTGCTGATTATATTTGTCTTAGTGGGCTCACTTTTATATAAAATTTGAACTGAGCAGCCTCTGAAAGTTGCTACACTCTGTAAGATAGTCTTGAAACAATATAATATGTATTTCTTACGGAATTCCTTGTTTCAAGAAAACAGCTTTTTAGTGGTCTTCACTGTATATATTTCCAAGCAATTTATTACTGTTTTTTTAAAGTCTCATGGAGAGAACTGAATGATGCAAATTAGTGGGTTTGAAACTTGTTTCATGGGAAAGCTCATTGTCTCCTCTGGAAGTTAAAGGTATTGTAAAAATACAATTATAAAATACTGTATGGACTGTAAGATGATTTCACATGAGTGGTTAAAGGTCATTACTCTGTAAATCTTGTTTTTAAGTATTGAAAATTATAGTTATGTTGAATTAGGTTGAATAAATATTTTTTACACTCCTTAGTGGATTTTGTCAGTTGAACAGAAAGCCTGTAGCAAAACTTCTGAATGGAAACTGTGTTGTGTTTTAATGCCTACCTAAGGATTTATAAAATTAATTTTAAGTTGATAGACTAAAGGAATATCTTTGTGATGAAGAAAGAATTATTTTAAGACTTAAAGCTGACATTGAATTTTTTTTTCCTCCTCTCTAGTGATCAGTAAAGGATGTAGGGGAATGTGTTTCTCAAACATTTAAAGCTAGAGAATCGTTGTAATATGGGCAGCTTCCAGTAGCGCAGAACTGGGATTGGGAGTGATTACATATCCTTAGGCTGGCTGATGTGCAGCATTGATTTGGACAGTACATTGATCCCTCTTCATCAAAAAAGATAATACTGGCTGGAGGAATTGTATTTTTCACTGATAGCCAATTTATGTCCCATTACTTTCAGGACAGGGAATATGAAATATTATCTAGCATTTCTCAGTGTACTCTTACCTGTAACTTGGTTTCTCTTAGACTTCCATTACATTGACATAAAGGTACAAATTACGTGCGCTGTGATTATGTAAATACACAGGATATACTTTTCCGCTTCTCTCTTTTCTTCTGCCTTAAATTCTTAGATTTAGATGGACCTCTATTTCACTTTTATTTTTTTGCTTGTGTGGTTCTGTCTTGTAAAACTTAGAAGTATGTGTGCCAAAATTTGCCCAGCATTCTTTCTGCTTTACTAGGATAGCAAAGTCCAGATAGGATTTAATAACTAATTTCAAGCCTTACTCAAGAACTTGAGTGATACAACTCACTCTCCAGAAGGGCAACTCCCAGGACATGTACAGGAAGAAGTTTTGCTGTGAGTGAAAAATGTGCTCTCTCAACAGGGATTAACTATCCATTGGACCATGGCCCCTGTGCCTTCAGAAGGTTTGAAGACCTGTGGCCACTTCGTCCATTCTTGCCAGTTAGTTATTGCCATGCTTGGGGTATTTATTTGCTTTTGCTCCTCTGAATATTGTGAGCATAAAGCAGTTGTTTCTGGTGTACTGTAGTAAGTCGTTCAGTAGAAAAATTCCATTCCAGAACCACTAAAAGCAAACAGGAGACATGACTTGAAACTGCCTCAACCAAACAGCTCAGCAGCACCTGTCAAAACAGATCATGCAGGCACGTCCTTTAATTCTGGATGACTAAGCCATGGAAAAGCAATTGCCTAAGCAGTGGTCCTCCATAGAAAGTACTATGCTTTTAAAAAAAAAAAAATAAAAAAATTATGCAACTCCTGGCTTCAGACCACTCGGTGGTAGAGCATGCACAGCTTGGTGTTTGGGGTGTTCAGTGTTTTTCAATTGCTCCTCTGCTCTTACTACAACTCAGTAACACTTGGCTCAGCTAATGGGAGCTGATAAAGGAACACACTGCTCTGAGTATTTACTGCATGTCTAAGGACTGTTTTGTCAGCAGCTGTCATTTCTCTGACATGAATCATTACAAGAAGCTACCTCTGAAAGATCCTCCCCTTCCTAATTTTATAGATACTTCTCATGCACAGAAGATAGAATATATAAGAATAGAATTTAAAACATTTTTAGTTTGATGAAAAGCAAGAATGATTTTTGGGCTTTTTTTCTGCAGCAAAATGGTGGCTGGTTCAGAACTGTTTGACTAACTTGATGGAGGAAAGTCTCTACCACATTACCTCTCATGTATAGTTCTAGGTTAACCTAGATCATTCCCTTGGGTATTTCAGAGTTTGTTACTAATCATAGTTTGCTGTATTTCTGTTGCTTTGTTCTGTTTCAAACAAGACCACAGTGCAGGAGTATAAATTGCTTCTCCAATATATTTGCTCTTCAGGGATTTTATATATTTTTATTTTATTAATCCAAGACAGATGTTGGTTAAGTATAGATAACATATTACAATAATTGCCTCTGGATCAGGAACATTGCAGCAGCTCCATGGAACATAAGTTACATGATGAAAGGCATTTGGCATACAGTGGGTGTGTGTAGAAATAAAAATAGAGTTAAAAGAAAATGCCATTTTGACATACAGAATCTGAGACTTGGGCCCAATTCCCTCAGCACCAAGCTATGAGAGGCTAGTGGGATTTCTTATAACCAAGAAAAGAGCAATTCTTGTGGAATTGCTGAGAAGAGCATAGAAAATTGTTGCTAACCTATAAAAATATTTCATTTTGAATTTCATGAAACAAAGATTTCAGGTTTTAAATTTTTTTGGTACCTTTTAAATGCAAAACAATGTTTTTTTGTGTTCTCTTGTTGGTTTCTTTTGAAAAAGCAAATGGCATCTTTTAACAGCAGGGTTCTCTACCCCCGTGTGTTTTTAAATTTCAAAGTACTGTGAAAAAGAAAGTGCTTTCCATTTAGCATAAATTCTGTACTGTGGAATACAACTGACCTTCCCTCATTACCAAGCCCCATCTCCTACTGCAGACACAGAATTGTGCTATGGATTTATGTTACATAGCACCTTACTTGTAATTAGGCGTCTTTTCCCATCTCATTTCAAAGATGAATTAAAATGCAGACTAAATTAAAGAGTAAATTCACAAGTGGTTTCAAAAGTATGGGTGTTTCTTTTTTCAGCTCTAGATACTTTATTAACAGAAATTTTCTATTTTCCTTTCTAAAGGGGCTCAGAAGTGCTGAGACTTATTACATCCATTATTTTATTTTTTAAAATACAGTCACAACGTTAACATAGGGGTAGTTACATGCCAAATGACAGAAAACCTATGTGTATTTCCTGAGCCTTGAGGCCAGAAGCTCTTTGGATAGAGTCAGAGTAGGTGATCACAGATAGTCTATAGCATTCCTCCAGCATTTCAGCAGTTCTTGCTGAGCTCAATGATACACACTGCGTGTTGAAATCCCTTTATATAACACTTAAGAGTAGAATTATGAGCAACTCACAGAAATGTTTTGCCCTAATCTACAGATTAGGACCAAGAAAAACATAAACCAGCTTTACTAGTAGCATCTGTGGAGACATTTTAGAGGTGATTCAAGCAACAGACGATGGAAGTTGTCCCCCATGTCAGGGAGATCATCTTGTCTCTTCAAAAATCTGAGCACCATGGGGCATTTTTTGGCCAAGCATAAGTCATGAGTACATCCCCTGCAAAGGTCTGTAGCACTGAGCTCTCTGTGCCTCAGTCTTCAACCAGGTACCAAGATGGGGATAAACCTCTGCGTGGCAGATAATGGAACCACAGAATGTTCTTAGAAAGGGAAACAGGAGAGCCGACGCCTCCCAAAACTCTATGAGGTGCATGTATTAAATGCTACTGGCTTCTCATTTTCAAAATTTCTTATTTATTCATGTGGTATTCAGATGTTACATAAGTAACTATTTGCAAACCTGCAGCTGACAAGCAAAAGGCATCTGTCATAGTCAACTTATTTTTCCTTGTTACCACGTTAATTAACTACCATAAACCTCCCTTAGAGTGTCTCATTATTGAGTATAGCCATTTTTGGCATCCACATATGAAGAGCTTAAAAAAAGTAATTAAAAAATCATTCTGTGTAATAAGCTGGACACCTTCAAAAGCCTGTTAGACTGTCAGCTTTAGGAGCCTCATTATAGGGTAATTAGTTTCATCTGGATATTCCTCATGAGCAAATTAACAAAGCATTTTAAAAAGTAGTGCTTAAGATGAATTCATGCCTTTTGGCAGCTGCACAATCATCATCTGGGAAGCCATGTAATCCTTTCCTTGCACCTTATGAATGGCATCCACTGAGCCAATGTTAAAATACATTGGCAGACCTATGAACATGACTGGGAGAAACAGAATATTTCTGCATCAGCCATCGTGTGCAGCTTGGATGGTGGTTTTTGTTTTGTTTTGGTGCTATTCTGTTTTTAGAAGAATAAGGTTTGTCATATTGCACACCCCAGGAGAGGCACAAAAGGCATAAGCAAGCTGAATTGACCAGCATGTGGCAGGTCTGCTCCAGTCAAAAAGCAAATAAATATACTGAAATGTAACTAGGATAAATCAAATATATGCCGCAATTATATGGCTCATGGTAGGCAGACTCCAGAAGTGTATTTTTGCATTGTAACATTTCCTGTATTCCAAAAGCAAATTCTTTTCTTATGATTGCATTTTTGAGACATAATTAGATGGCTTCAAAATATATGTTTTTTCTGTAACAACCCTTTTTTGAAAGTATCTTTTTACTGATTGATTTACGTAGGAACTGAACAGTATTACCATCAAAATACAGTAACAACACTTAATAATCCCTGTCCAGTAGGTAAGGAAGCAGAAGGATGGGGAAACTGTACAATGAGATTAAATTCTAGTACTATTAACAGGGGAATTTGGTGCTGTCTTGAGTAGTGTCTTTTAAAATCTATTGGCATTAAAAAAAATAAACATTTAATCGGTATTAGATAAACCACAACACCCATGCTCACACACACACACAAACCCTGCCTTTTTGTTCAACACTGATGCCAAACCAAAAGTGAGACCCCAGAGTGGCAGCCAGGTGCCTTGGCCGTGCTGCCCTGGGGACTCTGCTCCCTCGGCCCTGTGCAGGTCCCGCTGGCTGGGGGAGGCAGCGCTGCTGCACCACAAGAGCTGGCCAAGAACCACTGGAGACAAAGTCTGCGGGTGAGTCAAGGGTACAACGTACTACAGGCAGTGGCTGCAGGGACACTTTTAGCTGCACAATCTGTTTTTTCAGTCCCAGAAGTCCTACAAATGCCCTTTTTCATCTATAGAAACAAAGCACCGGTCAACATAAGCTGTGGATCACGGAGGAGGACTGGGGTTCCTCCAGCACCTCTGACAAATCTGTTACAGCTGGATGTTGTTGCACATTAAATTTCACCTGGTTTAAGGTGCAGTTACACAGCTCAGGAATGGTGTCTTCCTGGATAAGCAGATGCACATTGAGGAATGTTGTGACTGTATGAGCCATGGATGGATGTGCCATCTGATGCTTCAATTTCTACTTCACCTTGCCCATTGCTACTTCCCACATGATTGCTGGATGCTGTTGGGAATCTTTTGAGTGAGACTCTGATGCTCCAGCCTTTGGGCTCAGGTGCCTCCCCAGGACGCAGCTGCAGGGCACAGCAGTGCCCCTGTCTTGCACCCTGACTGCCCAGGAGTCCAAGGCATGAAGGGCACAGGGTGCTAGGGCTGTACTGGGAGAGCACAGCCCAAATGCAAACAGCTGAGTTGGCTGGTACTTCCTTCCAGTGGGGATAAGAGTAATCTGATCTGTGGAACAAGCTTTATGGCCTCTTCTTTCCCAGAAGGTACAATATTTAAAAAATCCTCTAGTGGTGCATTATAAGGCCCTGACACCAAAATGCAGACAGACCACAGTGCAACTTTACAGAAGCCAGGTTGGCCTCAGAGTTTGCAGAGTAACAAAGATAGAAATGGGAGCATTGTGGCAGAATTCTGGAACTACCAACTGCTTGGAAAAAAGAGATTCAGATTTCATCTCATGTCTAGAACAAGATTATCCCTCCTTATCACAGCAATGTAAGCCTAGAGCACATGCTGGAATTCCAAATTCTGCACCAGCTGAAAGCAGATCTAGGTCCCCAGCAGGTAAAAGGCTGAACTTGCCAGCAATGTTTTCTTTTTCCGGCTTCTGCTGCTCCTGCCAGTAGCTGCAGTTGTGCTGAAAAGTTATTTTAAAAGGTCAGAGATAAAGATAGTTGGATATGGATTTGCAATGCTGAACACATGCGGTATCTGAGAAGATGATCTGATCTCATATTCTGGTTCAGTCCTTTTATAGTTAATCTCCCCATTTTCCAACTGTGTAGGAATTGTACATTTTGGCTAATCCTCATATGCCTCTGGTGGTTGGAGTTTTTTCCACTGACAGCAGTTCATCAGTACAGCTAAACAAAATCACTGTAAGCTGTCAAACAGAAGACAAATGAGAGCTTAGAAAATAGAATACTCACTGAACTGAGACAAAACTTCAGCGCCGACAATGATGGCGGCAGGGGAGCAGAGACTATCTAGTTATAATTGCCAATTTAGCAACAGCTGAGCCTGTACTTATCTGAATTAGTACTTCTGCTAAATTCATGATGTTTTTGTCCTGTGCTAAGCCTTGACGTTAGCAGACACAATGCAAATGCAGTGTTCCAGCGATAACTCCTCTCTCAAAAGCAGCAGGAAGTGGTTAGTCTGAGGACTCAGTCCTAAGGGAAGATCTCATTTTTCCCTTATGTGGGCACCTGCTGTTGAGCTGAGATTTTTTCAATCTGCTTGCAAGCCTTAAGGTGATGAGCATGCATGGTTTTTTTCAGTAGATGTTTTTCCTAGCCTTCACCTTTTTCTATAAGCCCAAAGTATGAATTCATTTTATTTAAAACTTTCATATCATGTTTGATAACAGCTATCTTCGGATTGTACCTCATAAATCCAGCATTCTGTTTCATCATGAAGGGGTTGCCACCAAACACTGGTGGCTTGTTCTATCAGATAGGTTATTTGTGGGAGGTGATTACTGCTTAGCCTCTTGATATGCTCTCTCATAAAAAGATGCTTCAAATTAATGAAGTGTTAAAAGGATATATAAAAATATGCAAAGCCCATTTCTCAGAAATAAATTTTGCTCCAGTGCACTAAAGTGCAGACAAGTGGAGTAGCAAAACACACACCTGCCCTTTTAAATGAAAAAAGCATCTCAGGGAAATTTATATGGCAGCAATAATTCTCATAATCTAAAAATAATCATCAACTATAATATTAAGTGCATTGATGATGTTTGCATACAACATGGCATACCTAAACCAGTAAGAGAATACAGAATCCTGAAATTAAAATTAGACTATTCATTACAAGAATAGGGGATAGCAAGAAACTGGAGTAAGAAACAAATCTTTCCACCTTTCCTGTACAGGCATCCATGTACTGCTATCCGTTTTGGGACAGGAACCTTCTAACAATCTTCTAACACCCATTACGTACAAGAGAATCTCTGTCCTTTCTCCAAGATGACAGTATTTTACTCCCATAAACAGCTTGCTATAAATTATGCCACAGAACAATAAAATTGCAGGGATCACACAAAAAATAGCTATATGATATGGAAAAACAACTGAGAAATTTGTCTTCTGCTGAAATTTGAAACGTTGCAGACCAATGTGCCACATCCTAAAAGGCTTTGACAGGCCTCTCATCAGTAAAGCTGTGGTTTCCTGCCATGTGTTCTCTTTAGTCATGGCTGCAGGCCTTTCTTGTTTCACTATGGGTAGCGCATTTGGTTTGCAGTGTGGATATGAGGCAAATCATACAGAAGGGTCAGCATGGTCTGACCAATGCCTGTGGTTTGAAGCATTAATATTTGATGCACCAAATTTGCTGCACTGGAGCTCATGTGGTGCGTGGGAGGGGCAGGGGTTGGCAGCACAGTCTGCCTGATTCGGGCAGCCACCTAGTCCAGCTTCAAAAGCAGCTGTTTGTGTACAGATTTCACTCTCATATTGCTAAGTCATAGAAAATTGTGCCGTAATCATGTGTTCAGGATTGCAAACAGGGCTGTACATTCAAGGCTAATGCTGTTACTTATGTAACTGCTGCTTTAAAATTTAAGGAGACTTTAGATTTACAAGGTTGAATTTGAAAGTGAATGACGAAAGATGCTGGAAGAACACATTCATATACTTTTTTTATACTGTGTGTAGCATCATGTTAGGCTTCCCATAAATCTGCACAGGCAAGGGCATGGTTTAAGCTGAGCCAGTGTAGTAATGGTTTGTACTGTCCTGCCTGGCAGGAGGTGTTTGAGTTGCCCATTCGCAACTCCTGACCGTGGCCCAGCAGTGTGAGGTGGGTGGCTGGAAAGGAGGATGGAGACACACCTGATCCTTCTGATACAGTCACGAGACTGATGCAGTCGCCTCATGAAACCACCCTTCAGCCTCAGCCCTTTTCACCTTTTCCTTTGCTGCCAGATTTAGATTATTATTATAGCTCCGTGTATGTGAGTCTGACCTGTTTGCCATGACAGGCTGTAGCAGAGAAGGTCAGAACAAAGCTGAGCAAGGAAGCTTGAATTTTCAGTCTCGTTCTTTAAGATGCAAGTAACATCACTTCAAACTTGCATCTGGGTAGTCAGCAGGGATAGGTGCAGGTCTAAGGCCATTCAAGCTGACAAATCTCTGACTCATCTCTCCTCTACTGGGGTGATACACTTTGCACACTACTGAGGCCTTTGAAATAAAAAGCGGACCAAGGAAAGACAGAAGGGATTTTTACAAAATGTCATAATTAATTCAAGAACATTTTAAATCACCAACTGCAGTGTTATTCAATTTTGGTGAATGGGAAATTAAATAATTCAAATTTTTTCAAATCTCAAAGAGCAATTATTCAATTGAAAGCTCAAAAGTTCAGATCAATCTTCAGAGAGGTATATTTCTAATGGACAGGATTTCTCTCAAGCCAAGAACATGGCTTATCTCTGCAATGTTCTTTTCAAGCTTACAGCTCTGGAGAGTGCAATTTATTCATCTGTCAGATTTTATGCACTTCTTGCCAGGGTATCATTTATATATTATTTCTCCAAACCAGAAAAAATATTTTTAGAAAGAGAGAGCAAGCACAATAAAGCCTTTAAATACAAATCAGCCGATTCAGAGTCTCTTCTCCATTTTCTATCTCCTTCAACCACATTGCCTTGTATTTACCCTTAAGTTAAACCAGTCAGATGAGCTTTTGCTCTCTGTGACAGAATTACAGAAAACAGGATAAGCAGTTTATCCTTTCAATGTGCAAACCAGGCATCTCTTCCAAGCAGATGTATTAGCGAGTCACCACAGCAAGTGCAGCCCAGGGATGCTCACACCCAGCACAAAGTCTGACCCAGGGCGAAAAGGAAGGTCCTGCTGCATGGCAAAGCATGGAGGAAGGAGCCTGTGGCTCTGTAATTCTGCTCTCTGTTCACTGTGCAAAGTGTGCAGTTAATGAGATACCTGCTGCTGCCAATTTCTCTCCTTGTGCTCTGTCCTAAGGCTCATGAGCTCCTGTTTCCTCAGCATGCACGTACCTACACAGACTCACAGTTACCCCACTCTTGAGCCAAGAGGAGGCTCTTAGTACAGACTTTTGGAAGGGAGATGTGCAGGATCCTTTCCATTCAAGGGTATGGCAGCCTTAAGTTACAGAGCTCTGCAAGGAGATGTTTCCTTCTCCTTTTCCTTCTCCTTCTCCTCTGCTTCCACCTGACAGGGATATGCTGCTACCACCACCTGGTTGCCTGGTAATTCCTTTAATAAGACCATGTTTCCAATTGCTAATAATCCTCCTGAGCTTCAAACACCAGGCTTTGTGGTCCCAGTGAGCAACTATGGAAGATTTCTTCTGTCATAGTTTACATACCTAATGAGAAATGGTGGCAGGTCTCTGGCAGTCAAAATTAGGTGGTAGGGAGGGCTTCAGATTGATTGAGGTGATGTGTTTTGTGAATTGTATAAGGAATCTTCCAAACATCCTGAAAAATTTGAATGTTGAAGCTGCTTAGGTGGGATTGGATGAAACCGAACTGCAATTTCCCAAGGGTTTGGTTTTTCTAAGGGCCACTTAAAGAGGAGAAATGACTCTTAGCACCTTACCCCCACCTGCAGTGCTGTATGGCCAGACCTGAAAGCAAAAAGGCTCTGCTCCAGAGCTCTTGGTGACTTCCCTGCGTATCCTAGCCTGCTCCAACGCAAAAGATAAAATGTGGCTTCAGCAACACGTGTAATGAAGGAAGGAACGACAAAGAGGTTGGGGACTGAGCAGTCATTGAGAAAAGTGCATGAGAGCTGGGAGGCATTAATCTGTGACAGAGAGCCCCGGAGCTGCAGGTGGGCTGTGGGGGGCTGTTGATCACACATGGGGTGAAGGAGGCAGGTGACAAATGGGTGAGGAGATGGGGACTGAGTCTGGCCGGAGGAGATGGACGTGGATCAGCGACGGGGAGGGGATGATCGGGAAGAAAAGGCACGTGCGGCTGTCACCGTCCGAGGCTGGAGCGAGCCCGTGCCTCAGCCTGCCGCTGCTCCCCGGCTCCGGCAGTGGCAGCGCTGGGACCTTGCCGCACGGCCACACGCGTCCTGCAGGTGACGGGGCCCGCGGCTGTCCCCGCGAGATAACACGCGTGGGGTCACCAGGTAACACTGAGGAAAGCTGTCCCGCACCGACCCCTTCAGGTTCCCTTTTCTCTGGCTTGAACACGTGGCAGTTACACCTCCCAGTCTGTGCTACGAGCACTTAACCATCAAGGCCCCGTTATGCCGAACACCGGGACAGACCAGAGCCATTCTCTGTTCTTCTCAGCCCCCTGTGCGCCCCTCTCCCTCAAACCTGCTCCGTACGCAAAACCGCAGCAGTTTTCATGCGTGTCCCTGCAGTGGCAGATGTCGCAGTGCCGAGCAGTGCCCCAGCACAGCCTCCCCGGGGGCTGGGGGCGCATTTAGCCGATGGCACCGCCGGCGCCGCGGCCCGGCCCGGCCCAGCTCTGCCCTCAGAGAGCGGCGCGGCCGCGCTCGGTGCCGCCTCACACGGCGCCGGGAATTCACGAGCTCCCCGCGCCCCTGAGGAGCAGCGGCGGCCGATAAACAGAGCCGCTGCCCCTCGGAGCCCCCGGTGCTGCCCCGCCGGGCCCCTCGGCGTGAGGGGAAGGCAGAGCCGGGCCAACCCCGCGGGCCGCCGGCCTGGAAAGCCCTTGGGGAGCCCCGCGGTGAAGGGCACGGGGCAGCGCCAGGCCCGGAGCGGGGGAAGATAAGGACGTCACACCGTCCCGCTCCTTACAAAACACACATCTGGACTAGTTCTGCGATTTAAACGTGATTTATTTTCTCTGATTAAGCATTTAAATTTCCGTTTAGATTTTTATCTGTGGAATCGTACAAACACGGTTTTCCGCAGCGGAACGAAGGAGATCCATTTTCATGCATAACGGTGAGATGCACAACTCTTCACATTGTTACAGGGAAGAACAGCAAACTTTGTATCATATAGCACCAAGAAGAATTCTAATTAAAGTGTGAAAGAAAGGTACCGCAAAAGCTTCTTGTTTCATGGTAAATCATTTAGGCTGACATTTTTACTCTGAAGTGTATGCTGTTTTCCAAGCAACGAAAATTAAACTACTCATTAAAAAATTAAAATATGTTTAAAAACTTTACACTTTCTAAAAATTAAGATATTAAATTTTACTTATTTTCTTGCATAGCATATTTTCTTTAAACTTTGAAACAGGTAAGAAAATCTAACCAAAGGAAAAAATCCAACCAAAAAAAATTTAACTCTTCCTTTCCTGGTCTTCCCTTACCCTAGCCTGGTCAAACAGCAGGAAGTAATTACTGAATATATACAACTACATCATGAACTTGAACATTCCTCTGAAAATTTAAGTCTACAATCCCGCTCCTTAATTTATTACTATTAAAATGGCACTAAAGAGTTTAAAATTCACTGTCCAGTAAGTTACTTCTACTTGACTTTCAAAATGATTTTGGGAAGTGCCAGCTCTGAAGATTCAAAAAGTGACCCAAAAATTCATACTTCAGGTCTTTCACTCTCTTGCATCACCATAAATAAAACACCCAGTTCTGTTGTTCATTTCAAAGATGAAGAACTAGATGTGACAGGTAATTTCAAATACTTACACACTTCTGTCACCTGCAGACACTGGTAACTAGTTGGAAACAGCACTAATTAATGCACTATAAATACTGCAAAAGAGAAGAAACAATTAAACTTCATTTTGA
This sequence comes from Orthonyx spaldingii, assembly GCA_013397795.1. Classification (NCBI taxonomy): domain Eukaryota; kingdom Metazoa; phylum Chordata; class Aves; order Passeriformes; family Orthonychidae; genus Orthonyx; species Orthonyx spaldingii. Next base: position 409,880 of record VZTJ01005785.1, on the reverse strand, counting down.
CAGGGAAAAGGTAGTAACATATAACATTAAATCAAACCAAAGGAAAGACCTGTTGAGTAAGGAGCAACCACCTAATGTAGTTGCTGCTCAAGAACAGAACTTCATGGTTTGCCCAAAGCATCCAAGATTGCAAGGGGCCAATAAAAGCAGGATCGCTCTCCTCTCCTGATAGCTTTGGCCATTCTTACTTTCAGGACCAGGAAGAAACATCACAGATATTGCCCAGCTGCTGTGGGTCTGTGGGTACTGCAGTGCTCTCCATTCTCATTACACTTCCGCAAACTGAGCACTCTCCTGCAGCACCAGAGCACTGTGCACAGTATTGCCAGGACATTTCTGGTGCGGCTGCTGAGGGCACCTCAGCACGCTCAGTGTACCAGAACTTACCACCAGCCTAATGAAATAGTTTAAGTTTACTGACTGTGCTATCCCTTATAATCTATCATACACATAAATCTACACTTGGCTTTGATTTTGAGTTGCAGTCCATTTTCTGAACAATTACCTCTTCTGAGCTGCTGGACAACCAGATCTACTAAATGTTTCCACACAGTTTTGAGGTGTATTGTTTACTTCAGCTTAAGAAGAAGTGCCAGGTTCATTACACTACAAATGCATACTTCACAAATGTAGACAGACATTATTGTTTTGCTTGCATGGTGTGTGGTGGCTTCTGGGAATTAGCAAGGCAGCTCCTCTGGCATCTTTGTAACACATCTCTGTCACACATCTCTGTGGCGCCCTCACCAATTAAACCTCAGTCCAACAAACTATTTCTGAAACTATGGGACTGATTATTTCTATCCAAGACTGAGACCCTGTATGTGGATCTCAAATCAAAACAAAAATATGAATGTTACAAGACTTCCAGGACTATTAACTATTCCTAAAGTATTTAAGGTTATGTTAAATGACTAGCCAAGAGTTTATGCCAGAACTATTGTTATGATATACATATTTTATAATCTAGGACTATCAATATACTACAAGGCAACACATTTCCTCCAGCTGTCAGGCCAATTTAAGGATTTAGTTATCAATTATCTCAACTGCCTTTATTGTTTTGTTGTCTGTTGGGTAGAGAATGTAGAGCTAATAAAGTCAATGAGAAATTCTGATCATTTTATTTTGCTGCTTTCAAAGCTCCAAGAAACTTAAGACTGTTTAAACACTACAAGTTGTCCTGAAATTAAGGTCTTGACTTCACTCTAAATTACTCAATTCAACATCTAAAAAAGCCTAACACATATTATTAGCTATACAGTGCCACAGTTGTGCATTGGTAGTTCACACAGTAACACATTGACCCCTTTTCCCAGGAATTTATAATTTTTACACAATGATGCAACAGACAGACATGATTATCAGACAAGAAGTGCAAAATGGCATGCAACTTATATGCATTATCTTCCATTTCAACATTATTTTTATGAAGTGGCTCACAGTGTGGGCCAGCACCCCAGCTCACACTTACACTTTCTATACATTGAGCTTAATACAATCTTTTGCATTTTCACATTCATAGTATCTTTAACAATTACTGACACTTAAAATCAAGTGGATAATCCAAACTACATGCATCCTTTATATATGCATTCTTCAAGTTACACAGAGCCTACAAGCTATTCCACTCCTAAAATACTCTACTCTTCCTATTTCCAGGAAAAGGCTGCATAAGGTACATTTTTCTTAGCTTATTCACAGCAATAGAATCATGTTGTGCATACATCAGCAGATCAGTCTCCTGCTGCAGTCCAGCAGCACCTGCTTTCAAATTATTTCTGCAATAGTTTTACTTGCTTAAATCTCCCACTCTGCTGAGCTCCAGCAGCAATCCAGGGTGGCTCTCCAGGCTTGGGCATACTGTAGGTGCCATATTTGTATAATTTCATGAGTAAAGCTTTCTATGATTAGAAGGTAAGCTCTAATCACAGAAAAAAATATCCTAGAGCACACGTATGCTGCCCATACACAGCGTGTGCCAGTGCTAAAGGCACACCAGTGACACTTTGGGCTGGTGTGACAACGGCAGTATCTGGTCACCTCACCTTGGCCAGGGAGACATCACACAAGGCGAGGTAAGCAGCAGCCATCTCTGCCTTTGAAAGTGACACACAGAGCAGCAGAACGAAACAATCAGCTTGTGGAGATGACAGATCCAGACTCCTGTGTTCCTAAAATACATTTAATGCTGCAGAATTGTCACTATTACTTTCTCTCCCTTCACTCTTATCTGGAAAAAAGTATTAATCAGATCTGTGAACACAGTTATTTGCATAGATTTTTTTCAGACTGTTGTTGCAACTTCCCCCTTACCAGGTATGTGCCAGTTAATGATACAGATGTCTCCCAGTCAAAACAAATAACTGCACTTGGAGTAATGGGTTTTAAGAAATTGGTTGCAAAAAACCCTCCTATTCCTCTGGCTCTGCAGAAGGCTTGGAATGCACAAGTATTAGCAGGCTGAAAGTTACTGTAATGACAACAGGATAAAGTGAGGAGATTCTGCTGTTTGACAGCTGACTGACTCCAGAGCACTGATGGGCACTAAGCTTGTGAACTTCCCTGGCTTTCACACACGTGCACAAATCATCATTTGGGTTGAAACCTGTCCTGCTGAACTTGCTTCACTCCAAAGCCAGTTGGAAAGTTTAAAAGAGACTAAGTGAACCATTTTTGAGCACTTTTACTGTGAAATGTTTATATATTTCTGGTGTTTTAAACTAGTTCCAACATTGCCTTGTCAACTGCACCACTTTTAATACTATTCAGAAAATTTTTAAGACCTCTGTACACTAAAAGGCATCACATCCAAAATTTACATCTTCAAAGTGCTCACTGACATTTGCACACACAGATTTTCTACATTCAGTACCCCACAACATCATTTTTGCAAATGCTCTGAAATGACTCAGCCTTAACCATGTAAAATGCATTAGCACTGGTGTCCTACATTTGCCTGGAATTCTCAAGTAGCTCTTCTTCTCTCTCTCTCTCATCACACGAGTCCAGCCTTTACAACAGACTTCACATAAAAAATATGCTCTTCTATGCCACAACACAGTGGTTAGTTGAAGTGGCCAGAACATCCACCTCATTTCCATTTTCTATTAGAATCTTCCCTAGCCTGTTCTTCCCACTTTTCAGGTTACTAATGTAGGCTGAGGACCTCCTCATTCCCTTCTGTGGAACCTGTGCTGATTCTTTAGGTGTTCCCCACGAGAGCAGATGTGTGTTTGAGCCCACAAGTACCACAGGACACCCAGTTCCCTGTACGGGTGGAGGGGAGGGCTGGAAAGGGTCCTGAGTTCCAGCTGCTGCTCCAGTGAAATTTGACACGCCTTTGGTAGTCACTGGGCAAGCACCACAATTCCTTGCTTCCCTTTTTGAAAAGGAAGCTGAGCAGACAGTGAAAATCCGTAACAGAAATCTGATTCAGAAGGAAGCATATCTGACACACAGTTAAGTGGTGGCAAATCCTCAGAAAGGTGTAGGATTTAAACTCGGATGCCTCTCACCGGAGTTTCCCACTGGCTAAGCCTGGTCACTTCCTGGCACTTGGAGCTGTGTATCTTCCCTCATCCATTGCACAGTCAAGGAACTTAATTTGGAATTTTGCACTGCACCACTAAAGACAGTCTTAAAAATCAGCAGTGGCAAATGCTCATCAGTGTGGTGACTACATCCTTTAATGTTGCACTTTGGCTTAGAAATGTTAATTTAGAAAGCCATAAATATTTTCAATCTTAAATTCTGTTTAGATGCTTGAGTTCAAGTAAGTTGATTTAATTGTGACATTCTGCTGGGCCTTTGGCCTTATACACTGTTCCTTTGAGCTGCAATTCAGATTTTGCCCACTATTACCATATATTCCACCAACAGTACATTGAATGGTAAATAGAAATGTTTCAAATTAAAGCCTTTCAGCAGACTCTGCAGAGGCTTCTTTTAAAATTACAAGGTACAAAAGGGGCCTTTCTGATCTCTTCTTCCTTTAAAATACCCAGAGGTACCTTGTATTAGCAACAATATTAAAAACTGACTTGCAAACCAAATATTTCAGAGCTGGATTTGAATATCACATTAGGTATGAGCTCCAGCAAAGGCCCCAGGCTTCTCTGTGGATGGCCATATCAGCTCAATGGTCACATACTGAAAACACATGGGAAAAATGTATGAAAATGTAGAACATAATGATTTTTCACTTTACAGCAGACCTACAATAAAAACATACTAACCAGTTAAGTAGGAGAGAAAAGGTAAATTAAATTCTGCTGATCTTGTTTCAAAACAAGCGCTAGATAATAAATGAGGTTAAAAACGTGTTAAAAACGTGTGCAATGCTTTCTCCAGATGCTATGATTACACTGTGGAACACATTATCAATAAGGGCTGCTCACATCCAAGCGCTTAAATAATCTGAAAAAGCTCAAGCATTCTTTTATGGCTAATAGTATTAGTTAAAGTAGAGTTAGATAACTTGATTTTTTGCAAGACAGTGAAGTCAGTACGTCAAGATTTACACCAACCCCTAACAACTGGGAGTGGAGAAAGCCCTGATGTAGGGGGCAAATAATTTTCCAGGTGGGCTGTTGGCATTTTCTTTCTCACCTGAGAGTATCAGCCACTCTTCCCAATGCCAAGGACAAAACCTGTCTCTTAAGGCTGCTGTCGTATCTTACTTCAAGGAGCCCCCTCAGAAGAGCAGGAGGGCCTGCTGACTTGTATCTTTATGCTGTCAGAATTGACATTATTTACTACTTCAACAATCACACACTTCTAACCTTTTGAAACGTAGTCTTCTACTGTGCACAGAACAAAGAAAATGACCAGGGAAAGTAATTTCTCAAAAGCGACACTGTAAAGCTGCACTAGACAAGATTCAGTCTGGCTGCAGCCATGCCCTAAATTTACAGTTTCAGATTTGGTAATTAAAATTCTGTCTTGTGCAAGTATTTCTGTCCTTATATTACTAAGTTTTCATAGGCTTAGAGCACAACAGATGTGGATCTACCTAAGAGGTGTGGGATGCCACATGGTGAAGTCCTCTGAAACTTCCCTAGAAGTGCCTGGGAGCACTCCTGCAGCAATGCTATTTGGCCTAACTAGTCCAACTGGATAGCGGAAAATCACACTTAATGTCTAATAAAAAACATGCACAGACTGATAGATGTAACATTACCAGTATGCAAAAAATTAAAATGAAACAAATTAAGAACTCCAAACATTAAATTCAGATTGTTTATTGTAAACAGAATAACTCTAGCACTCTGTCATACTGGCTGTGTCACATGCACCCAATTCCACATCAACTGCTTAAAATAGCACTTGCAAAAATTACAGTTATGTAATAATAATTTATGGTTTCTTACATAAACTAATTAACAAGCACTAAAATTGAATTACAGTGTATTCTAGGCAGTTCTTTATTGCTTGTAGACACTGCAGCTTTGGATCCATTAAAATGAACCCATTAGTATGCCTGAGTTTATCAAAATTTACTGCTATATCAAACTCAGAAACTGTAAAATGCTGGAGAACACTTAAGAACAATTAAGAGTTGTTGGAAAACTACATGGGTTTCCACATCCAGTCACAGAACCTTGAAGTTATATATTTTTCCCTCTGGAAAACATGATTTGTGAGCTTGTGTTAGATACACTGCTATTCCAATTTATTTATATAATCTGTTAAAATTAGAGTTGATAGTACTTCCATGAATATATATATATATTTATTTTTACACACAATAGGAGCCTTTTCATTGTATTCACCATAAGAATGGTGTGTTTAAATACTAAATCCCAAAATATATATTTTTATAATAAGTTGTCAAAACTTTTAATATCTATAATACAAATACTTTTACTAAAGGAAAACTATAAACAAAAGTGAAATGCCAGAGGGCAAAAAGTCCCATGTGAAAGATCCATGAAAAATGTGAACAGAGACATCTTGACTAGTTTTGCTTAGATGGTATTTTTTTTTTTTTCCTCCTCAAGCTAAGAAAATGCTAGTGGCTTTCCCTTGCAACAGGTTACGTCACAAACTCTAATCAAATTTATTAAAAAGATACTGAAACATGTACGGTTAACCTTTAAAACAACTTTTAAATGCACCATATTTATTCAGTTAGAAGAGACTCTCAAATAAACCCAACTTAAGGCCCTTGCCCTGTCAAGCATTCATTTAACTTGGCCTCAGAGCCAATGTAAGAACCAACATTGATTCAATCACAGGACAGCCCTATTGACTATACCAGGACTCTGATGTGTGACACACATGCCTGTCACACCAGCCATTACTTTCAGGCTCTTCTAGTGAGAAGCAAATTCTCACTGACACCTCTGATGAGCAGATTTTATATCTTCAGTGCTTCACATACTCTCTCCTGCCTGAGTAAGTGCCACCTCTTTTACAAATTACAGAGAAAGGAGAACTTAATGCTCCTTGCCTTTTCCTATTTGGGTGCTATCCCAAGCACAAGACCACTCTGCAGAAGTCAGTAAAGTTGGTGAAGACCAGACACCATATACTGTTTTATCATTTTACCACATTACGGAATATCTGTATCTATATATCTCAACATTATTTCAGCGTAGTTCTTGATCCTTCTGAGTTGTGCACAGCCTTCTTTCAAGAAGCAGGAGCAAATCCTTTGTGATGTAACCTGAAGCACAGGTGGTGCTGTAGCACTGCTGCCCCAGCACTGCACTGTCCCAAACACCTTCCTGAAGGACAAGAAGGACCCACACATATATCAGAATAATGATGTATCTGATCCATTAGAGAGCCCCTATTTGACATGCACCTGTTCTTGAGTAAAGTGTGTGTTTAAAGTTATCTGCACTAGTGAGTGCTTTGCTGGACTGAGACCCAACATAACAGATGAGGCAAAACGGACTGAGTCCATCAGTGCATATACAACTGAAAACAAAAAATGACACCAAGTAAAGTATTTGATAAACCAAATGGACAGTTCACAGTAATGCTGAAAAACTGAACAGGATGTTGACAGTATCAAGAGACTGGGACACCACTTTTGGTAACAAAAATAAAATTCACTAATAAAGTGTTTCCAGCATTTTACTAGTTTTAATAAAAAATGTCCCCCAAATTTGTATAGAAAGATTAAAATCATGCCCTTATCTTCAATTATTCTCATTAAGACAATTCTCCCACCTATTACTGTGTTGTCAAATTTCCTTTTTTTCAGCCCCACTGCTCTTCATAAAACTTAAATAGAAAATATGTTGGTTGTATTAAGGATCAATTAAAAAAGTATCATTCAACACGTCACTTCAAAAAAATGTCAAAGTCTCTGTTTTTTCAGAAAAATTGTTGACCCCATCCCAAAAAGGACTTACTTATCTCACCCCTCCAACTCCCAATAAGATAATTATTGGGATACTAAACGGTGTTTTTCAGGAGTAACAAGCACATTTCAAGCAACTTTGTTTGCTCTGGAGGGTTATTTCATCAAGATGAAAATCTGAAGGGATATGTTATTTTAAAAATATACTGCATCTACAAGTTTTTTATTATTATTGTTTCAGTTGATTTTGGTTTTTAACAGGTTGTCTGTAATATAAATGACACATGACCACAACTGATTTTTATATACTCTCTATCCCTAACACACAGCTAATGTCAAATGAACCAAGAAGGAATTCGGGACTTTCATAATGAACAGAACCATTTATCCTAACGATCTTTAATAATTTTGTTCATCACGAAGTCCCCTGAAACCATGTCAGTACTGATCATTTGCATTTCTTCATCCATTGGGGTTCTTCACAGTTTTGCAGCCATGAAATTGATATGTGGTTTCACCAGTGGGAAGAGTGGCAGACTGCGCTTGAATTCTGTCATATTTTCAATCACACTTGGCTGCAAAGAAGTGCATGCAAGAAAAAGTCTGCTCAGTATCTTCAATCAGAAAAGGGAGAAATTCCTTGCTTTTCATTTTAACTGTTGCTAGGGCTACATATAAACATACCTGTCTTGTTCTTTTCTACATAGTGATTCATACTTCATTATCACAGGAACCTCCAAGATACAATGTTATTTCTTATGAAGCACCTGGTTTCATATTTACGTAATTTCAAACAGCTATAATGCAGTAACTGCATTGCTAATAATGTCAGGAACTCCAATAAATGCAGAACTGATCCTTTAATTTACAAGTTCAACTTCCGAGCACCCCAACGCTCCTTTGAACATCAGAGTAAGATCATAGCCACAACAGCTATTCTGTGAACTATTACTTTTAGATATAGGAACAAAGTAAGTTTCTAGTAGGAACAGATTTTGCCAAATTGTTTCCTCCACAAGTTACATGTGGACAGGAATGTGCATTAATATTTTAGGCTTCAAGATCATGACCAAATAGTTGGTTTTGTTGTTGCTTTGGGGTTGGTGGGTTGTTTGGCTTTTTTAAACAAAAATGATAAATTTGTTGATGCACATGCATCTCTCTCAACACCTGATTTATCTGATCATATACAATCAGTATTTTCAGATGATAATCATCTGTATTTACTCCATAGTTCAGGTAGTGCAGTTTACTATTACTATTAGCTTTCATTTCAGAGGACTAAAAGTAACAGAGGTAACTGGACTAATTGATAAAAAGAAAAATCAGGAAAAATCCCTGTCATTAGTGAGGACAAAAATGCATGTAGAAAAGAGTTGCAACATCAGACCCATGACAGCAGGAATTTCCAGAACTCTGTTTCTCCCTATAAACTCATATTTAATGATACTAAACCCCTAGATTAAGAATGCAAGCTGGGATTTTTTTGAGCATTGTTTCTTTTTACCTGTGGTAGTGGTGGTGCTGGTGCCAGGTTCACATCATTTTGGCATGGAAATTCTCCAACAACAGGGCCTATTTAATATCAGCAAAATTAATTTGGGACCATAATTTAATGAGTATCTTTTGCATAATTCTTTTCTCTTATAAGACAGGTATCTAAATAAAGCACAGGTTTTTAATTTTAAAGTATCACTAAATGAGGTTTTCTAAACATTTTGCTTTTATATTCCATGTCTTTAGAAATACAGATATGAATTCATTATTTTATTTGAAAACATGAGCTGAGGCAGTGGCTTTTATTCAATTTACTTACACATAAAGAGAATGCAGAACTAAAAATTGCTAATCTGTTGATCAATGAATACTTAAAAGCTGTTTCTCAGTACAAATTATGAGAACAGTAGCAAATGTCAGTGGTACATACAAGAACAATGCAGGAACAGCACATCATTTGATAAGGACATGCCTATAGAAGTGTAGAGGTTACTTCAGGTACCAAAAATCTCGACAGCAACCCCACGTATTCCCTGCCTGTCTCCATACATGTCCTACTCCAACTACGCTACAACTTCCTTCTGCATTTCTAATCTCAATTTCTTTCATGGCATAAGAGACGCCAGATGCCAGATTAAAATATTTAGGACTGGGGAGTTGTTTTAGGACTTTTTATAATTTCTGTAAGAGTAACTGCTTGTTAGGTTGTCTCCCAAGCTCACCCTTGCCTTGGGAAGATACCATTCCAAGCAAATAATAACTAGTCTGACAATACAGTTACTACCCTTTAAATTAAAGTTTTTCTCTAGATAGGAAAAGTTTTAGAACTATTTCTATTTAGCAATTACTAGTCATGAAAACTGGAAAGGTGCTTTGAAGCAAGTCTTCCTTACTCGGCTGCAAAGCTACAATTTCTATACTAGCATAAAAATCAATCTTTCTGAGGCAGAAGTTTCATGACATGCATGCAGTATCTGCTTCTCTCTGTACTACACACAAGCCTTTAATATTTATAATTTTGCAAATAAATGCATGTTGGAATTTAAGTCCAGTATAAAATGGTGAAAGGTTTGCAAACAAAACCTTTAGAAGTTTTTCCTCTCAGTTTATTCATATTAACCTGAAACACTTCTAGCCTCTTCCTTCTTGAATTCTAAAATGGACCAATACAGTTTAGAATGCACAGCTGATCTATATTACTTCAAAATAAAATCTAAATAAAAGCTGACCTTCTTAAGTTTAAATAAAATGTTTGAGACTCCCAGAGGTTTTGCTTTTTGTTTGAGGATGCTTGAATACTACTGGGGACATTCATTGCTTGGCAGGCAAAAAAAACCTCCCGCACTGGATTGATAACTGCAAATTCTAATTTTGGGTTAGTTGGGGTTTGTTTTACCCCGTAGGACTATTACAAAGATTTATGTTTGTTTTAAAATATCTTGTTGAAAACTGAAGTGCTATTTTAGGATATATTGTTTTATTACCAATATACTTCAGAACGCTTGAAAAACTTGTCTAAAAATATCAACAAAAAATCTGAAGCACCCATGTGAAGTAAACCTAGGAAAAAACTCACCTTTTTCCTCTGAAAGGTATATCATCTCCAAAGCTGAGTTTTTCTTACAGTGCATTTGTATGATATAACATGGCTATCTGTAACTGTGACTTGCAGGAAAAGGAATTGATTAAATACTATATTCAGCACAATACTTACAGGAATCCATTTCCCTTGCAAGGACATGTACTGATACTTTGTGTCTTCTGGGAGCATCTATTGCCAACAGCACCTACAGCAAAAAACATCAAATGCTTCAGGTGTAGGAAGTATCCCTTAGATGTTATAAAATAGCAAAAAGAATAAGAGCATTTAAAATTTAATTTAAGCCTTAAAATGAGGGATGAATTTTGGGGTGTGCCTTCAAATATTATTAAAAGTCATCCATACAGTACTCTGGAATTATTTTACAATCAAGTTAAGCAATTCATGTATTGCTTGGAACTCAGAAAAACTAAGTAACAGAAATTCAGCCATTAACTATCATAGTATCAGGAATGCAACATAAAATCTCTGCATAATTTTCAATCCCTAGCAGCCTTCTGGAAGCACATCACCCTGAACACAATCATTAAATTCAGCTGGACTAGCTCACCAATCTAGCCTGTTATTTCTGATCTGGAATGCTGGATAATCTTGTATTGCGCATTGGTGTAAGCAAAATAGTACAGATTCCGACAAACCCAGAATACGCGTACTCGTTCAAGTTATCATTTATTAAACAACAAAAGTACTGAAATTACATTTATGAACTTTGCATTTGCTGCATATCTTCACCCATGCCATCATACTATTAAAAAAAATTAAAAGTAAACAACCCCCTCTGCCCAAGAGAGGAAAAAAGAACACAGACACACACATGCTTATGCCCATGGGCAGAAATTTTTCCATCCAATAATAAATTCCAAGGACACTAAGTAAAACTTATTTTCCAAAGAACTCCCTGAGCTACCAGCTGCTCTGTAAGTAATAAAACTCCATGAGCACTTTGCAATATAGTGAAATACCATCATCTATTACACATTACAAAATAGAAAGAATGATGCCCAATTTTTTTTGTACTGGTGCGGGGTGACAGGGACAGGACAGAGACACAGTTCTATCACTTATATTAGATATCCATCTGACTTAAAATGTACAATTACTGCATCTCTATGCTGTTCCTTTGCTCTGCCTAACTATTAGAAGGAGAAAAAAACCCCACCGATTTACAGTGAACAAAGCTTTAAAAATATCTGCTTCATTCAAAATTCATGCCCATAAAATAAGCTGAATCACTGATTGGTTGAAGAAAAAGATAAAGAACAAATGTGCAATTTTTGGCCAGGCATGATCATAGAGTAGCACCTTTTATATCCATAAAGAAAGGATAAATGAAAGAAGAAGAATAAGAGCTGGAAAGAAAAAAAGAAAAACCACAACAAAACCCAATCATTCCATACAGTTTTTACAGTTGCTATTAAACTAAGTAATATTCAGGAAATAAATTATATCTGCATCAATTTTATCATCTACCCAAAAGAGGTGTCAGTATACCCCCTCATAGCTTGCACAAATAAGGTTCACTTGTACCTCCATCTTGTTCCAAGTAACATTTTAGCTACATGCCCACCTTACCTTGTAGAACTGTATAATGTCATCCTTGGTCAGGGTCTTTAGATAAGCCACTTCAATGTTATCTGCACAACAATAGTACAAATTAGAGTAAGTCTGCAGATCACAGCTGGTTAATAGCACACTGCTTATACAAAGTGTATTTCTTTCAAATTCAGATGCTGTAATTGACTGCAAATGATATGCTTTTCATTCTTATCTTTCAAGTTAATACTTGCTTCACTAAAAGTGTCAGTAGAACCTTGGCAGAAAATTATACTTCAATAAGTCTATCTGATTGGACTTACTAAAAAATGCACGTTTGAAGAATACTGATTGCACTGTAGGAAATTCCACAGCTAAAACAGATATGCCTACTCTTGTATATTGTCTTCAAATCAGTTACACATTTCTAATGCAGATTGGTTAAAAATGGCTTTTATTTACAGTTAGGAAACAGGCTGGTAGGACATACTTTTAAAGAAACGTTAAGGAACAGTACCTACATATCCCTTAAGAAGCAGTCACACCTTTAAGGTATCTGGGGAAAATGTGTCTCAGTTGCTACATTCCTTCATATGAACTAAATTGTCATGGACTAATCATCTAATATCATTGCTGCTTAAGCAGAAAGGTTTGTTGTTCTAGGCATGCTTGCTTTTCTTAGGATTAGCAAGAAGATCAAGGAAGAAACACGTGCAAGAGAACAGGCAGCTTTGCAAGTCTGTAAGCCAGGCTGTAAGTAATATGAAGTTCTATACTGAGGAAACAAAAAAATCAATACAGTTTGGAAAACTAGGTAAGATTTGGGAGAAAACAGCAAAAGTAGTAATACTAAAAATGTAAACACAAAAAACTTCTTCCACTTCTTAAGACTGGAATATGAATTTCTGATTTTGACAATTCTAGCCATATTATAATCATTAATGATATAAAATTACTAGTGGGCAGAGGGGAATTAAAGACATAAAAGTAAAGGGAAATAATAAGTGAGATTTAGATAAGAAAAATATGGCTACGCTTATCAGTAAGAAATTCCAGAGAGAGAATATTGATCCAAGTATGGTATAAACAGAAACACTTAAGGCAGAGAAAAATCAAACTATTTCATCAGACAAAACAAAAAGTACTTGAAGCAGTAAGTTTCCATGCCACTTCTATGCTCAGGCATGGAACCTTGTCAGTAACTCTCATTCTCTCTAGAACAAGCTAGATGACAAGTCAAAACTCTTCATTATTAAATAGTTTAGTGAGTCATCAAGAAGCAAAGAGATTGTATTTGCTAATATGGAATGCCAATACGGTGCACGTAAAGCAGAAGAGAAGTCACAGAATACAGAGTAAGTTTTATAGAGGAAGCATATTATGCACAATGACAGAAAATTACAGCTGTGAATAAGAGTCGAGACATGAAAATGTCAGGAAAAGCTGATCTGTACCTAAACTGAATTTTTCTAAATCTTAGAAACTGTATTACTAATGTATCTAACTGTATTACTGATGTATCTCAGTATTTTAAAAAAAATTTAAAATACATTTTAGAAGTATTTAAAAGATATAACTTAAATATTAGGTAGGACCACACAGTAAATAACTGTCAGTCCATTTTCAGTAATAACACTAGAAACTGGATCTCATTTGGTCTTCTACAAACCTATAAGGTTCAAAGCATCACAGATAAAAAAACCAAAAAAAAAATTAGTGTTTCTTCAAATCTACTCTAAGCTAAGACAGACTGCATGTTAGTTAAGACACCTGCTGTTGCCTCTGCCAGCAGTCCCTCAAAACAACTGCTCAATGCGGAGAAATAGGGTTCATATGAATGTGTGTACTGTCAGGAATGGCAGTGTGTATCTGAATGCATCTCAGGGAAACAGACAGTAAACTATGTACAGGCTGGTAAAAGTTTAAGTTGTTCCCAAATGAATATGACACTCAACAGTCACAAATGCAGCCAAACTAGAGCATTCAGTTTTAAGGGAATTACCACTTGTCTTACCTCTGTCAAAGTTATACTGCTGGGAAATGATTTCTCCCCAGTATTTAGCACATTCTGCAGACAGCTTCTTTGGTTTGTCTAGACGACGAATTGCTAAAGCTTGGATGTGTTTTTGGAAGGCCTCTTCTGTCATGTCTTCTATGCATTTCTCCATAGTTTTTAAGAATGCTTCAACTCTGCTCTCTAAATAGTGTGGTGGCTTTTCAGATTGGATAATAAATCGCAATCCTTGGATGCCATTTGCCCGACGTGGGCCACTGAACACAATGTAACCTTGGCAAAAAAAGAACAGCCACAAATTAAATTAAATCCCTGGTCACAGCATTGAATTTGCCAAACATGGTATGTTTGAAAAAATGCAATGCTACGCTAACTTATTTTGAAAACCTGCATTATTTAATTTATAATACAGAATTGTGTCACTGTATTTTTTTTTTTTTTTAGAACATCTTTATTTCACTGAGGTCAATATCAGTTCAGGGGAGGGGCAAGGAGGAGATGAGGCAGACCAAACTAAAGTAAAAGCAATTCTGTCATCAGGATCAGGTTACCAGAAATGAAGTTGTACTCTAGTGCTTCATTAGACTCAACATTAGAAACTTATTATTTTTGCATAATATGTAATCTGAATTCTCTTTGCTGCAATGTAAGACCACTACTTCCCATCTTATAAATTAGACAAAAAGTATGATTCCCTTACTTTTTGTTGCAGGATTTACTAATCTGAACAACTAATCCTTTCTTCAGTCTTCCACCCTTTTAATAACAAATCTATCACATTTCAGTCTTTTTATAATTGTTTTACAGTTTTCTTATAGTTTCCTGATGCTCATGTCAAAACTGGTTACAGTATTTCAGAGTTTTTATCTGAACAATTTAGGGGTATTACTGTGAGTGCATCTTGAACACTTCCATTTACATATCCCATTTTACACAGCAGCATGACACTGCTGATTTATGTCCTACTTCTGACGCACTGTACCCTGCAGTTTTCTACAAAATTGCTACCTAGCCAGTTGCTTCCTAGCTTGTATCTGTGCCATTGGTTGTTCCTGCCAAACTGTTCCTAACAAATTGCATCTTATCTTCATTCAAGACATGTTTCCAAAATGTCAAACTAATTTTAAATTCTGACTGTCTTCCCACACACTTGCAGCCACTCCCAAATTAGTATTATCTGAAGATTCAGCGAGTATCCTCACTTTTCTATCATCCAGAATTTTGACAAATATACCATGTAACACTGGATCACAGCAGAGCTCTGCAGAACACCATTTTCCAAGTGAACTATTCTCTGTTCTCCAGTCATGTCCTTCCAAAGTCCTGCACCCAAATGTGTAGCACTTCCACCTAGCTACTTCAGTAATAATCTCTCAGTTACCTTCTATGAATTTACGACTAGCTTGAAGATTTATTCCATATTTTCCTGAAATTAGAATTAAACTGATTGATTTATGATTTCCCTGCTTTTTCTCTTTCCTTTTTAAAGGAAACATGTAGCATTTAGCTCTATCTTTCCAATGTCCCATCTATCATCCACAAATTTTCCACTATAAGATTTGTAATTCCAGGATTTCCTAATTTTGTTCATTGGAATAGAATGCAGAGTTCATCACACTTTGCACTTTTTAAAAGCTTCTAATTTAATCTGATTAATCTGTTATTTTCCTGTTCAATAGACTTTGATCACCAGTGTTTATTTTGGAAGTCATTTGGCCACAGTTTAAAGTGAAAACTAACTAAACCATCCTAAATTTTCTGATTATTTGAACATTTTGATTTTAATGAGTTGAACATTTTAATGATTGAACACTTTGATTTTTTTCCATCCTTGCCAACTTTTCTCCTCCACTTTCTCATACTGCTTAAGCATTTATTGAAAGATTCTTGTTACTACTTCTACTGTTTAGCGAACTGCTAAATCCTGAACTTCTTTTCCCCTAAGCTTTCTCAGAAATCTTATTAACAATTCCACGAGGTTTACTGGATTTTGATGGTATTTCTACTGTCTCCACTCCAAAGTCTCGTGTGTGCTATTATTTGGCTATTATGAAGTGCTGGACAAAACCAGTTCTTCCTCTGTTACCCCCCTCTCTCTTTAGCTGTTACTTCCAACTTCTATACAAAACCTGCCACCAGAACATTTCAAAAACCTGTTAAATAACTTGGGTTCTATCCTATTTTCAGCAGGTATATCAATAGCTGAAATTCCTATGATGAATATTCTATGGCTGGTTCTGCTAGTGGCTCATGGAAAGCCTAATCTTGCCTGACATCCCTGGCAGTCTTCACACTGAAGTATTTGTCTTCTTCTCACCTTTGGAAAACCTGTACTCCTCACCAATATTTCAATCATGTGAGCTGCTGTGCAAGGTCTCTGCCTCTCCTTCTTACTTTGCTCACCAGTTCTCAGCCTTACTGGTTCAGGTAACAATTATTTGTACTTATCGGTGAACAGCTATAGTCTTAAAAAGACTGGAATGTATTTAGGTCTTCACCAACATGGTATCTTACCATTACCCACACAGCAGTATTCCTAAACTAGCGCTTATAATGTAACAGTTGGACTCTGTGATCTTAGAGGTCTTTTCCAACATAAATGATTCTGTGATTCTATGAATTGTGAAGTGCACCCAGAAGTAGGATCACAAACAGGAAAGATCAAACTACTACTGATTCTTTAAGAAGCTCTAGAAATTCAGGGAACTGACCCAATCTCCTTTCGGTAAATTCTAACATGAAATTTTCTGTACAGTGATCACACTTTTTTTAGTTGGAGTTGATTTCAGACATTTCAGACATCTTAAAAATCATGCGTCCTTGTTCTTATTTCACGCTATGTGCACAGTAAAATTTCTTGGAGTCATCAGCAGTTAAGGTGGTTTACATTTACCAAGTGTCCTTTAGATGGCATTCACTAAGCAGGGAGAGAGCACCTCCTCAGGTCTCGTGTGAGTGCGTGACTGAGAGCTGGGCTGTCCACAGACACACAGGCACTCCAGAGAACTCACCCAACTGCTCCTTGGTGCGCAGGGTATTGAAGCACGGTTCCGAGATAATCTGGCAGAAGAGCTCCAAAAACATATTCTCAGAAGTGCTCTGCATGTCTGTCTGGTAATATATTTCAATGCCACAATTGTTATGAACTTCATTTCTTTGTTGATATACAAACCAGCCTCCTAAAAGATGAAGTTAAAACATTGAAGTTCATGGAAGTGTACATTCTTATTGTCCACAATTAAAAAGGTAACAGTCTAACATTTGTGGAATGGAATTATAGTAAGTGGTTTAGGACTGTTAAAGCAGGATTTACGCTAAGAGCGTACTTTTCATGAGCCAAGAATGAATTATTTTAACATCAAAAAGTCACCGCTTGAAAATATCAGCAAGGCTCTTTCTCTTCAAGCAAATATTTTTGGAACTGCAGTGAAATTCTGCATTGCCTCTACTGTATAAACAGTTCCTAAAGACAATCTGCTAGACACTATTATGAACATAAAAATAATTCAGCATTTAATACCAAAAACTTCTTTTGTATATAGTAACTTCCACAGAAAATCAGCTATGGGTAATTATCTTGTCTGTACAGCTACATAAGTCATCATTCCCAGCAATACCCTGAACCTCCTTTCTTATAAATAACACTTTTCCCACTACGGAAGTAAAAGCATACAAGCACTACACGACCAAAACATTTTGTATAAGGAAAAAGAAGCTATTTGTGTAAGAGCTTTAAGATTTTCCAAAGAGTCATTACGTACAATTCCTAACTTAATGGTTAATTAATACTCAGAAATGCCCAAAGAATGGTGTTTATTCAAATGTACATACTGTGTGCAGCAAAGAGTGGGACAGAGCTCTTATTTTCATAAATCATAACAAGTGACTTAGAATTGAATTACAGAATCATATGATCATAGAAGGGTTTGGTTTGGCAGTCACCTAAAAGATCATCCAAGTCATCTCAAGAAGTCCAATTTACATACACAAATTAAAAAGGAAACCAAATTAATGGTCAAGTATCCTAGAAAGGTCATGTATTAGTACATAATTTTATTCGTAAAACCACACCCTAACTATATTTCTGAATTTTAAGTTTAAAATAACTTAAAGTAAGTCTGATTTCAAAATACACTCCTAGCAACACAGCAATATACATTTAAAAATGTTGTTAGCAAGGAGAGTCTCAATTTAATATGCCTTAAATATTGTAAATAAATCATTTAACTTACTGTCAGGAAGTTGCACTTCTCTGTATCTCACTAGCTGACTGGGAAGGAGTGGCTTTGTATGAGCATGCTCAATGAGAGTGTCCTCAACCATCTGCATAATTCCTAATGCAGCCTGTAAAAGAAAATGTAAGAGGATTTCTAATGATCATTAGTTATTCTGTATTTAACAGCAGGATAAGACTTTCCAATTATTGATGGTGCTGTGAGAGAAAAGAAAAAAAATCGGGAATACAAAGTAGGGATATTGTAATTCAATACAAATACAGTAGATGAGAGAAAGTGGGAGTGGGGGGGGCAAGAGTTTGTGTCTTCTATATGTCTAAATTGTCTACATGTTTAACTACTTCTACTTCCCCCCAGTGCTTCTGAAGTTAAAGCTCAATGGGCTTTTTTTTCTCTTTTTCCACTTTCCCTCCAGCACTTGATGTGCTCATCTTTCAAAGTTTGAAAATGCGGTACCTCAAACGTATGTTTGCAAAGCAAACAGCATTTCAGTGGCTGAAAATTTTAAGGAAACAAATGGTTAAGGTCAAGAATGCATTTCATTGACATGTTGGTGGTGCCAAGACTCATTGCCCAAATACTTTCTTTTATCTGATGGATTACAGTGACAATTTTTAAAAATATATAATTAGTGAAAAGTACTTTAGAGACATTGTTGAAAAAGAAAAGTTTTTCTCTCCATGCTATTAGCTCCTTCTTATAATATTTTTTCCTTCCTTACTTGTTAACTTTTATCTCCATACATTCAGCAGTCACTAGCAGTGTTTGTAAGAGCTCCTGCTAGTAAACTCTCCCAGAGCTGTTCTAACACAAAATAATGTAAACAAGCCTTATGAAAAATGAATGCAAAAACATCCAAGAAAATTACTACTTTTTGTATTGGTACATATATTCAAGTATTTCTTAAGATTTTGTATGCAAATACAAACTGTTACTATTTTAATGGAAGACAAAACAAATGTTTCTGAGTTTTACTCCCCTGAGAGCTGACACTTGGCTTTTTTATGGTTCACCACTCCTGTCTAGCTATGTGCAAACTACTTAATTTGGAAGGATACTGGATTCTTAAATCTTTGCTAGTTATCAATGGAAAAAAGCAAAATCTGCAGCACAGATCCTTTTGCAGCTTGATCACAGTAATGACATGCAACATAGACTTTTAAATACTTAGATCCTGAGTTGTTTTTATTAAATTTCCAAGAGCAATACAGAGGCAGAACTCAGCCTAATAAATCTAAAGTGGAAAAAATTACACTCTCATTCTCTCATAAAGATAAAAAAGTACAAAGTTAAATTATGAAATCACATTTGGCAAAACTGCCTCAAGATCTGCAAAGATTAAAGTAGTATTACATTTTTATGCTGCTTTAAAATAAAATTTACTTTATTAAGAAAGTGTCACACCAACCTGTTTTGTTATATTGCCATGGAGAAGAGCTTCGATGTGTAACCGTGACAACAGCTGTGCTATGAAGGCCTTTAGTCGGGGAAGGGTGACATCTACAATAGATATTTAGACAGTTAAATCACTCAAATGCATTTTTAAATTATGAAGGACCTAAGCCTAAGTCATCATTAGATACAGCGCATTTCTCAGAGGAGGAGAAATCTGTCATTATGAAAAAGCAAATCTCTCCTTAAAAATGCAACATTGGAATGTTTCCAGATCTAAATAGCAGCACTCATCATATAGATTATTTCACTTAGAATTCACATGCTGTCTTGACCCAGATTCCAAAAAAAGGAAAAAAAAGCTGCCTTTCCAATCATGCTGAACAAACACTCATTCTCCAGAGAAAACAGTTGCAATCATTCAGGTGTTGTTCCAAGGAAAAGCCTTATTTATTAACGAAACAAGCAGCATGTAGTTTATAATGCCCAAGAAATACACTGTGCATTTACCATCCAGACCACAAAAAAGAATCTCAACTCAAATATACTGTTTGGAACAAACAACACACAAAAAAAATATTTTGGCAATATATCCTAGAGGACACATGCATAGTACATACATGCACATTCTATCCAGCCTCTCCTTGCAAAGCAGTTTTCATATATACTGCAAAGTATAGTTTAACATACAGAATCAATGGAATAAGAGGAAGGATGGTTGAATGGATGGGGTGTTCATGGATATGTGTTCTGAATCAAACCCCTCAAATAAATACAGAAGCCAGATATTCTTCTTGGAAAGAATGTCTTGGTGTATTCCAAGAAGATATTACAAGACATTTTGCAAACTGTCCCAGGAACAGCCTTTTAATACAACACAGTAAAATACAGGTAGGGGAAAGTTCTTCAGCTATTACTACAAACACAGAATCACCACAGAATGGCTTAGGTCGAAAGGCACCTTAAAGATCATCTGGTTCCAACACCCCTGCAATGGGCAGGGACACTTTCCACTAGGCTGGTTGCTCAGAGACCCCACTCCATCCAGACTTGAAAAATCAATTCCAACTCTTAATTTGAAATTTCTTCTTCCTTCAAATATACTGGGCCACTTCCTGTTTGTTAAGTGCCAGTGTTCTTTATTCTTTATCATTGTTGTCATTATTTACAGAAAGTCCATCTTTCTTCTTTATTAGCTACAGTTCTTTATTATCTACAGAAACATAAGCTAGGATTCCCTGATAATGGAAAAAACAGAATAGTTTGCACATTGGGAAGTACAATGCAGATACACTCCAATGTGCCTGTAAGACGTCAACTAGAGCCAAGTGATTTCACCAATGTTGATAAAGTATTGGATCCACGATACCCAGATTCACGCCCACAAAGTTGTGTGCCTGAACTTTCACCTGCAAGTTTTGCCATTTGAGGCCTTTTCCATGAACTACTCTACTTCCTTGAAACTGGAGGGCAAGTGCAGCAAGACCAGCATCAGCTCAGGTCTGACACTGCAGGGGTTTCACTTGAATAGTGAGCAGAGTTCAAAACAGGTACCCTCAATAATTAAGTAACATAAGGAAAAAAATAATGAAGTGGCAGAACTTTACCATCTAGAGCTTCTTTTAATTCATCTTTGGTCCAAGCAACTTCTGTCATCAGGAGTCGGAGATAATACATTGCATGCTGGTGAGGCTGTTCAGCCCTGAAGTTGTTAAGTGATCTCATGTACTAAATCAAAATAATTAGGTTAAAATTAGAAATTTAGAAATAGAGTTCTAAACATAAAGTATTAACATTGCACTCTCAACTTTGTATCAAAAAGATACAATTCAGATATTGAGAACATTCTCTTGCTTGTTAGAACTCTTAAAAAAATTGTGTTAAATGACCTTAGTAATAATGGGGGCTTCCGAGCCTTTGGATTAAGCAGAAACCATTAAGATGGTTGAAATGAGCATGAAATCAAACTTGTCCATAAAATTAATGTATATAAATTAAATTATTGCAGTCAAACAAGGATTTAGATCAAGTTGCTCTACCCAGGAAATATGCATTCTATGGTGACTGATCAGGGGTGGGGGAATACTGTTAATAGAAGAAGCATTTTTCTCCCTGTTGCCTCCTTTGGCTGACTTGGTAGACAAAAATTGGAGCACCTGGAAAATTCTTTGCATTTTTTGCATGGATGAAGGAGGTATGTGAGAAGAATCAGAGAGCTTCTGCAAAAACACTCCTTTCTAGTCCAGCTGCACTTTTACAAAATAAGCAAAACCTTTTTCCTCTATCAGGAAACAAACTGGAAAGTGCAAACTAATAGTTCTGTCAAGCTTGGAAGCATTTCCAGTATAGGAAAAAAGTAACTCATTTCAGGGCACAGGGGTGTAGGTAGGTCTACAGCAAGCCTCAGGTTGCTGAGGACATTTCCTTCTGTCTGCTCCAAACAGAAGGCACAAGCTGATAGCTCCCTTATCTATCTGGTGTGGACACTCAGAGAAAACTGCAAGCTCCCCATCTGATGTTAACTTCTAGAAATCAGCATGTACTAAAACAGGTGGTTACCTTTGCACCAAAGGATCTTGGCCCAGGAGCCAAGACAAATCTGAGAAAAAGAAACGTTGCGAACTTCTCCAACACTTCCTTTCCCCTTTCATCCATTTCCCACTTCTCTTATGGCTAGGTCCTACTGAAGCCTTTCCAAATTGCAAAACAGGATATAAAGTTAAGACCTGCCCCTCCATCCCCCTACTTAGATTTCTACTCCTACCAAAGCAAGCCTTGATTCCTTGATACATCATAAGAAAGACTGACTAAAAAAAGATTCCAGGACCAGTTATTTTTAACCAAAGAATGTTATATACACAACTCCGAGGAACTCACAGCCACAAAAAAGAAAAAAGCATCTGAAGTCCCACTAATGCAGAATTTCACTCTCTATTTCCATGGATAGTCAGCCCTCAGATTTCCTATCAAGTCAATGTATTCAATTTTCAATTACACCAAAATGTGAATTTGTCATGCGACTTACTGCTTCCTTGATAATTTCAAATCGCTTTTCATCGATCTCAAAAGTAGCCATTTTCTCAATGATCTTCTTGAGCAAGATATGTTGCTTGTCATTATAACCTTTTACAGAGAGCTATGGAAAAAGTACATAAGTTGTTTTAAACGTGGAAGATAAAAGAATAAAACCATTACTAAGTCTTGTATAACTCAATGAGCAATACACTTTTCAATACTTATGCTAAATTCACCATTACTGAACATTTAATCATTCTTAAATTAAATCCCTTCACCCATCGAAAGGTAACTAACTGACAAATATAATACTGCTTATTTGCACAGGAGTTGTAAATGCACAGAATTAATGTAATTTCATGTTGGTGTAAGTAAACTGTACTCAGAATACGGATTTTTAATTATTGCAATGTTGAGTCTTTGAATACTGAAACGGTTTTAATCTAGGTTTCTCACTTTAGTAATGAATTCCAGATTCACAACCTTCTAAAATACTCTCTCCAATTTACTTTTACCCTTGGTTCATGTCCATCCAGTTGATCAAAGCAGATTTAAGTGGAAGTAAGCAATACTACACAAAAGGGGTGCTATAAACAGCACACTTTATAGCCAGGATGCTGCTGAGCTGAAATATCAAGGTAGTTATTCTTCAACTGTAATGATATATTAATCTGATAATGCACATTTTTGAAAGTATAAATGAAATTAACTTGCTCATTTAAAAAGTAATATAAAACTTTAAAATTACTGTATGATTTCATCAAGTGACAGAAAATTTCTCTGGCAAAAAAGGCATTAAAAGGTCTTTTTTTGCAGGGAATAACTTCAAAATTTGCCATCTTGGACCAGGAATTTGATTGGATTTGTGTAGTTTAATAATTGAGAGTAAAACTAAACTTTAGAACACAAACCAATATACAGATGAATTCCTGCTTTTCAGTAGGGAGAATTTTTTTCTTCTGTAGTTGTTAAACCATAGCTGAACTATGAATTTGAAGAAAAAGTTATAAATGGATTTATGACACAGGCTGGTATCCTAAATTAGCAGAGGAACCCAATGTGCTCAACAATCACCCTGGGTAACTTTCCAGAGTAGCATCTGCCCTTGCTCAAAGCATCAATATAGTACAGTTACAGTTATTAATTATAGTACAGTTATTAATTATAAAACTTCTCACAATACAGAAAAGGATAAGTTCTCAAATAATATTTAAAATAACTGTGACTAAAAATGAAGAAAATGACACATTTTTTTAAAGGAATTAACCCTGATCATAGAAACATCAGCAAGCTTTGAAACTGAGGATAACCATGTTTGCAATAAGTCAAGGGAATGCAATCAGGAAATTAGATCTGTGTTGAATAAAAAAATATTGTGGCACTCTGTCATATAGAAAATGTAAAGACAATATATAGTACATTCTTTTACTAAAATGCTTTGGAAAATAACACTTCTACAGGAAATTTCAAAACACATTCTGGAATATAAGGGTGGTTAACAAAAGCTTTTAACAGAACTTCAAGAGAGACTACTAAAATCTCCTATCAGAAACACCTGATAGGAGAAGCCAAATAAGAAATTACCATTTATCATAATACCAATATTTATCAAGTATTGGCAGCCCTTTATAACAGATTATAAAACACACGATAAAAACAAAAGAAAAAGCCATAAATATCCAGCATTGCATTCTAATGAACACATGCACAATCCATTTCCACAGCTCACTACAGCAGAATTAGAAAATTATGACAAAGTCTGTAAAGTTGAGGATTCAATGAAAAGAAAAGTTAATCTTTTTATACAGAAACCAGCAATAGTGCTTTTCAGATTATCATGCACGCAAGTAGAAATGTGAACCAGAATGCAACAACTGCACTACACACATGTTCACAAGACACTGCAATCTTAAACAGGTCACTCAGTACTGATTAAAATACAGTCTTGCATTGCCTTTAATTCATGAGATATATGCAAGGGAAAAAACCATTAACCATCTCATTTAGGAATGCAGAAGTCAAATGTTGTCTCCAAGCTCAACAACTCCCAAGCTGTTTCATTTCCTCCTGCGTTTTTTTCTTACTTACAAGTATTGCATTCATTCCTGATGCAATGCCATAGACCAAACCTGAGAGGCGTGCTGCATATGTATACTCTTTTAAATCATCCTTCAATAACCTGATAAACAGGTATGTCATGTTGCAATGGAGAGGATCAGCATAAATGTAGCGACTAACAAAAAGAAAAACAAAAGAAATGCTTTGATACCTCAGGCAGTGACAAGGTAATGGATGAAGAAACATGACTGAAGAGTATGTATATGCAGCCTCATGATCAGTAGTTCTTGAACAGGAAAGCAGAAGTATACTATTTATTTAATAGCATGAAAAGGGGGTCTTTTACCCCATCAGTCAGAAAGTTTTTGTAGATATCTGACCAATAAATATGTAAGCTTGGATTAGGGTTGCCTTTTGTTAATGGAGGAAGAAATCTTACAACTAATTAATTTCACAAATTATATAAAAATAAAGAAGAAAATTTGCTTAATATGAACTGAAAGACAGTTGAAGACTTTTAACAAAATTCAACTTAAAATTCAAATCAAAGAAAGGATGGTTAATAATCAAGATCAAAAGGACTAACAGCCTTTATTTTTTATTTAGAAGTCCTTCCATCAAATCAATATAAAAATGTTGATGAGTGGAAGTAATTTTAAGGCTCTAAGCTTTTCCTTGATTTGGGTACTTACATACATCCCATAGATGGTATTTTGGAGATCATAGTTCAAGCCAGCTAGTTCTGCTGCATATGCATACTCGTTGAGGGAGTCTTTGAGTAGTTCAAGGTACAAATAGGCCATGTTACAATGCAAGGGATCCACGTAAGCAAATGGGCTGGAAGAAAATGTTGAAAGTAAAATATGCAGTTTAAAATTATTTCTCTGTTTCTTTTGGCCTTTTAAGTTTGATGTGATGGAAACAGTATTTTCTGCGATTTTATGCTGATGGATCCTGTTATGAAGGATTCCTTCTTTGAAGCAAAATATAAACATACCTGAAAAGAGTTACTTAGCTTGCTTATGGTTTGATGACTAAATATACTCAAGATACCAGAGATATTCTATTCGTGCTCATAAATCAAGACACATTTACTCGGCTGCACAGTAGGAATTCACCAGGAGTAAAAGAAACTAAATATACCAACATAATTTAACAGACCAAAATTAAAGTCCACGTACTGAACATTAATTAATGCTCATACACTATCAGTTTCTATCACAAAAATTAGGAGATCAACAACTTGTGGTATGAAAATATGTGGTACATGCCAAGGTCAGCTCAGGAGAGAAGTCTGGCGTATCCATTTTCTTACTACTACTAATTTTTTGTGTTATTTTTTTAATGTCAACAACTCTCCAAAGCCTACTGTTGCATTAGAGGCACATGATCTCACACAATACTGTCGCAAATTTCTCAAGAAGAGAAATGCAACTCAAAGACTCAAGCCACGTTTCAACCATGCTAATTGTTAAATACCTGTGTATTTTAAAGATTTGAAAAGGCAAGACAAGTTACTTGTACTATATGTATTTCTAAAGTCTCTGAAGTGCATGTAAATTCATTATCAATTCCATGGAAATAATCAGCAGTATCTGAAGCATTTGCTGTCAGGATATGGCTTACAACTCAAACCTGAATTTTTCCTGAAGCAGTCAGATATTCAGAGACGTGCTGAATATTATATTACATATGTATACACCTGTATAGCAGGGCATTTCACAGTGTGTATCAACAGTAATATAGTAAAGCAAGGATCACACGACCACAACACAAACTGATAACTATAAAACGCATTGCAAAGGTATTTTTAAGAAAGTTCCTCACAGCTTTTAGCTTCTCCTTCCTTTTAGATTAAGGAAGCACAAGAAGAGATTTTAACAAACTAAGTAAATAATTTTAAAAATGTATATTTGAGAAGCCTGCTGTAGTCTGAAATCTTAGCCCAGATTAAACAAACAGGTCAGTAAAAAAGACAAAAGGACTGGTATTTGCATTTCTCCCTACAATGAGAATTTCCCAAAACTGAGCAATTTCAATATGCCCAATGATATAAATCCAATTAATATAAAATTTTTTAATTAAGACCAAATTCAAAGCAAGATGTAGGTCAATCCTATAAACCTTGTGCCAAACTCATTATATTCTTTTCCATTTTGATACTAGAATATAGACTTGATCAGTTTAAGTGATTACTATGTCTGTATCAACCATAAATTCTGTATTCTCACTTAGCTGGCAAAGGCTAACTGGGAGTTTTGAAAAAAATCACAACTACTAGATCATTAATCCTCAGGTGAAAAATAACAGAAAACAATTATTACAACACTGTTCTGGGTGTTGCTTCCTGTTATTGATGATTTTGTAAACAAATGCTTATTTCTAGTTTACCTCTTTTTTTTTTTTTTACGAGATTCAAAGAAGTAAAACAACCACTAATGATGCATATAAAAAAACCCATGAAGTCTAGTCTTTTACCCTTTCAAACAGCTGTAAGTGACATAGCTGGAATCAACATTGAAGTGCTGAGTGGCTAACTACCTTTAAAGAATTTTCAAAACATCAGCACATTACATTATTATGTTACTTCCTTTTAGAAAAGAATACTTTTTGAGTTCTTAAGTTGCAATTCATACAAATGCAAAAGCTTATTATCCTCTTTTAGGCTGGGCAATAAGTCAGATATTTTCACTCTGATGTTTCTTTAACACAAGGATCCCTGTAAGGATTTTCAGTTTTGGAACAAGATGATTTCAAGAGATTTATATACTCATTGTTCCTGTGGGGTTTGTATATTTAAGGGAGAAACCACCCTCATCAACTTCCTCTTGATTCATCTACATAGCAATTGCTGCTATAACATCTGGACCAGGAATTCTTTCTATGCTTCATCCTGATGAGGGCTGCAGGCAGAAGAAATTCCAGGGTTTTTTACCATACCGAAGCAGTCTGTAGTGTGAACAAATTCTTGTAATTCACTACAAGTAATCTTCATATTCTGATCTAGAAGTGACACTAAAACTTTTTATGAAAACCCATGTCATTCAGATGGCTTTATTCACCAATTCACTTGAGCCCAAGAGATATGAGTGATTCCATCAAGTCTCGTGAATAAACATTCTGCATTTCACTGTTTCCTTCAATGACCATCAGCATGATCAAATAGAGACAGAGTCACCAAGAACCTTTTTTAAGTATCAAAACTGGAGAAATCTGCTTACAACATCTTTAAGAGGTGATGCACCCAATATCATCAAAATCTCCTTGCTCCTGTTCACATACAATTACCATCTCATTTTTAAGGAAAAGGAAAGAACCCTTGCTCCCAAACCCTAAGGAAAAAAGCCAGCTCTCCACCTGGAACTGGTTCCTAGGAGGAAACAGGCAAATCATTCCATTACAATGGTTAGCAAAGGTCAAGTACTTTTGGTTTTGTATAAGGGCTCACTGAGATGAAAGCACAAATCTAAGTGGGAAATGCCATCTCCACAGGTCTAGCTGAAGATACCCCTGCTTGCTGCAGGAGAGTTGGACAAGACCCCTTCCAACACAAACGATTCTATGACATTGTGTGTATGTACATTCACTTATACCTTTGCGTGCTCTACATAAAACCAATTATTAGCTTTTATTAATTCACAAACTGCTAGAGACTGGACCACTTATAGTTCACTGGACAACCAGGGTCCATCACTAAAATCCTATTTTAGATTTTGGCCAAACATTGTACAAGGGAAAGCCACCAAGAATGAACAAAGAAGGCAAAGCACTTCAGTTGTTGTTCTCTGAATAAGAGATGGAGAGTTACCATTTTGATCCTCCATTTCCTGACACATTGAAGTTAAAACAGTTGTGACATCTGGCCTGTGGCTTCAAAAAGTAAAAAGAGAAAATGCCCAGGCAACCTATTTCCCCAACTAGTACCAAAACCAGTACCAAGACGTGACACACCCTGAAAAAAACCTCTAATATCCTGCAATAAAAATTTCAAGTGGTCTCTCAAAACAAGAATTCAACAGTGCATCTGTGGGAGCCCCTACAACAGCTTTTCCAGCAATATCACCAATTGACTTAATCAGGCAAAAGGAGAGTCCCTGAACTTTTTCTACCTTTCAGTAGTTCAACACAGAAACAGCTGCAATCTAAAAACAGCAGTATTTTTTTAATTCAAAAGTTAGAAATTTATTACTTGAAAGGAACATTAAGAAGGTCCATCATTGTCATGTTCACTTAAAAGAGAAAGATTATCTTCCTATGATGAAAATCATGCAAGACTAGAATTAACATTACATCATTTTATCATACATCTTGAGGTGAGAATCAAACATTCCTTGATGATACAGACAATGCTCTTCTAAAAAAAAATACAATCAGTTATGGGTGTCAGTTACATAAAATACCAAAATTTTAAGCACTTTTTTAACTGGTTTGTATTATGTAAATGAAAACAGAATTTGAGCCTAAAACCATTATCAGAATAGCATTTCATAAAGAAAACACATCTTAAAATAGCTGTGATTTAGTAATTAATTTAAAAATACACAATTATTTTTAAAGAGAGATATTGCAATATGTAGTGGGTTCTACTGGCAGGTATATTTCAGGTATAGCAAATCAAATATAAAAGAAGTTTAGTTTAAGAGTATTTTTAGATAAACTTCTCCTTTTAATATAGAATGAACACATCATATTTCTTGTTACTCAATTACTGCATTATTTTAGATGAGTCTTCCTGCTATCTAAGCCTTACTGCATATTCAAAGTAAGGACAAAGATTCTAAAGTGTCAATACAAGCAAGAAAGTCCTTGTTGCAGAAATGCATATTCCCAATAAACAAGAAACTTTTAGAGACTACTTTACGTGATATACTTAATATTGCATACCTGAAAAATTCAAAGTTGAGACAAGCTTTTGGCAAAAAAAATTTGTCATCTTGCTTGAACCAAAGTTTGCTCATAGCAGTATCCTATGTCAAGAAAAGAGGTTTTGTTAAGTCACCTGACTTTTAACTGCAATATATGACACTATTTTTTAAAAAGTCTTTTCATCACTTCAAGTTGCCACTTAGAATTATCCCCTTAAATTCATATTGCTTGAATTGCTACATTCAACATATATACTGAATATAGATACATTGAATATATATTCAGTATATTTTGAGATCATTAAATGACACTTCTCTCCCTTTTTCCATGCAGTCACAGCTTTTTTTCCATAAAGAGTTACAAAACAATAGCCTTGTCTACACCCTCGACTTACTCAACACTGGTCAAAAAAATGTAAGAGTGGCAGTCACCCTTCTGCTGAATAAACAGCTCTATTGCTATTTTTATCAATTAATACACTTTCAAAACAGAAGAGTGAGTTCAAGCTGTATCTAGATTCACTTTCACAGGAACACAAATTGTCTTAATCCAAAATTAAACAAGAATGAACTTTCTATTATCTCTCCAGCCATATATTGAAGTTTTGTACTTTTTTGTTTACTATACTCTGGAATATGAGATGATCTTTATTTTAAAAAATAGAGGAATTAAATTCTAACTTCCCAGAAGGATGGGCAGCAAATAGGACAAATACAGACAGTTTACCTTGATGAGGGCAGGGTATTGTGTTGCATCTTTTTCCAATGGCAAAATCTCAAAGTTTGTAGGAATAAACTCATTCTTCATTGGAAGCTTGAATTTCCCATTCAGGTCAGCATTTTGCCATTTCTAGATCAATAGGAGAAACAATGAGGCTATGCCAATTTCTGCTTAATTAAAAGAGATATGTTTATTTATTTTATGCTGAAACAAATGATTTAAAAAGGCATTCCACTACCTTGTGTGTAAATATTATTAAGGTAACAGGGGAAGAGAGAATTAGCTGGGAAAACAAGTTGGAATAGGCTATCAGCAGGATGAATTGCTCTTAGAAGGAGGATGACAGATAAAAAATGATTTTGAAGAGTTTACAGTACAGAGGAAAGTGGGTTTATAGCTTATATTTTTGCTATCATGAACTGTAAATGGAGATATTAAACTAAACACTTAAACAAGAATTCTAATCAAGAACATAGGTATGGTCAAGCTAAAGGAAGTGTTCCTATGCAATGACTGTTCAGAGCACATGCAGAAGGTCCAATTTGGCCCAAAGGTACATTTTACAGCCATCTCTTCTTAGAAGATTAGAACAATAACAAGTTACAATAAGGATCTGCCCACCTCCTTGATTTTTACAATCTCATTTAACTGGCAAAACACACTTACTTTCTATGTCACAAAAATCAATTCAGAAACAGTTACATGTAACAGTTTTAAATATTTCTTTTTTTAAGTACTGAGCAGTTTATTAACACATAATACAGAGTTTTAAGTTTTTAAAAGTTAATGCTTACATTTTTAAGTAGCCACTGCATATTAGGGATCTTCTACAGAAAAAACAGTATAACATTCCCTGTACTTAACACGGTTTATAACCATTAAAATATAGCCATCCTATGTAATAAATATTTGAAATCTAAAGACTAATACAAGATTCTTACTTGCTTTAACATTAAGAAGACTCACTGTATGATTTTCATGCTATGAAGAGCAGCAGATTTAAGTTTTCCCTTCAACTAAATGGAAAATTAGACAAAGAATTTACCACTGACTTTCATTTGCAGATATTAGAATGTTACAAATTTTAACATGCCTTAATAACTTCATCAGAAATTGCTTCTTGCTTGTACTGTGTTCCATACCAGTCTTCTGTTCGATCAGTTTTTCCTTCAAAAGACTTGGAAACTATTGCAACTCTGAAAACACAGAGACAAAGCACTTTCTCATGAATGTGTCTGAGAAATGATTCCAAGCACTGTTTCTGCTCCATCACCAGAATACCTTTATTTCTGCAAACAGTGCCTAGGCAATTACAGGGTACAACAGCACATATAAGTATGCTGAACTACATGCAAGGGTTAACCATGAAATCAGGTTACCACACTCATTGAATGTCAGTTTTTCTGAAGTGTTACGACCTGGAGTTACACACCAGTAGTGCTGCATGCAATTTCTACTTTTCAGACTCTGTTGTTGTTGTTCCAGAAAACAGAAAGTAGTTCTTGCAGTCTTCTAGAAAATTCATTAAGTGATTACATTTTACATACCACCTATATCACTCAAATATGTGAAAACACTAATTACAGAAATTTTATTCTAGTCCTAGTGTCACAGAGTCATAGATAACCTCAAGTTGAAAGGGACCCATAAGGATCACCAACTTCCTGCTTCTTGCAGAACTACCTAAAAATAAACCATGTGACTAAGAGCATCATCCAGATGCTGCCTGAACTAAAGAATACACCTAAATAAGGGGAAATACAGAAAAAAGAAAGTTACAAACTTAGTAATTTTTTAGTAGTCTACATGCTAAGTATAAAGAAAACTCCTTAAATTCTTTTGAACAATTTACAACACAAAAGAGTATGCAATGGAAGTGGCTAACTTCAAGAATAAATAGATGTTTCTACGAACTTTGAAATGGTCAAAAAAGGTAACACAATTACCTGCTCTCCTGGACACGGCTGAACACCTACCTGCCCTTGGGAAGCAGCAAATTAATTCCTTGCTTTGCTCTGTGTACAGCTTTTGCTTTCCCTATTGAACTGTCTTTATCTCAGCCCATGAGTTTTCCAACTTTTACCCTTTTCATTCTCTCCCTGATCCCACTGCAAGTGGCTGTGTGAGTCTTGGCTGCTGGCTGGGGTTAAACCACAGCACAAAGTTGCTAAGAGACTAGAAAAAGCATGAAATCTCTTACAATTTCAGAGCAACCTACCAGGTCTCTCTCTGCAGTAAATACATAATATGTATGACGAAGATGTTTTATGCTAGAATATACTGTCAGAAAATGTCTGTTATTCAACATTCTCTCCTCCTACCCTTCTCCAACATACTGATGTTGAAGCAGCAGTGACAATGCAAGCACCCAAACATTTCCTGTAGGAACATACTAAAATTCAAGAGCTAAAAATAATTTTGTCTGCTCAATGTATAGAAAACAAAACTGTGAACTCAGCATTGTAATTCTTCAAGCGGTTCAGCTCCAAGAGATCCTTCTGCCTTCTCTTTATCCCAAATCACCAGTGGAATGATTACTGACATTTTCAGCTGTCAGAAACATACCCACAACAACAGAAACAAATCAAAAGGCATTTTGTCTGCCCAAGAATTGCAGCTTATGACAAGACACCAGCACCAACAGGAATGAAGACCAGGACATGAAAAGAGGGAAAGAGAAACACAGCAGGTAGAAATACTATGCCATGCAGATATTTCAATATACTGTAAACCATCTCTAAAGTCACCAATTATGTAACGTTACTTTTGCTTTTCATTCTCTGTTGTGCTGTATAGCACTATGAATATCTATGTTTTAAGACAGTGTTGAAATGCACTGGGAAAACAAGACAATCAGGCATCTTCAATAGGACCTGCTTAAAATATGTTTAAGACTTGACCAGTGTAATCAGGCTTGAGCCATTAATGGATATGCAACACAACAAACTAAAAATGCTATTTACTTCTGTGTATACATGCTTGTACATGCAAACTGCTGTGGTCCCCAATTTCAAAAACAAGCACAGTTTGTATAATAATATTTACTAAATAGTATCTTGTTTTTCACTCTCCTGAAACCTAAAATGAAGCTACAAGTGAGAGATCCACAGAAAGGTGTTACTGGGAACAGAATATGTGCTTAACTGAACGTTCTTTCACGAAATATTAGCAACTATTATACTCCAGATTACATAACAAAACTCAAGGTTCTAAGGGTGAAAAAGTAATTGAGTTAGAAAACTGAGTATTTGTGACTTTAGTAACAAAGCAAAATTTATTCTTATAAAGGATTAATTGACTTTTTTAGTACCTAATTTAAACATTGTCTTCCAAATTATGATACTGTTAAACAATGGAAAAAATTACTTTTATCTCACTAAATGTGTAACATAACATGACTGAGACAAAAATAGCAAAAATTTGTATCTGTTCATAAATTCCCTCACAGCCATCAGTAAAGCTGATGTGAAGCAACACATGCTACTCAACGCCACTTGCTTATAAATCCCCTCAGAAAAATCCCCTTCCTCAAAAAAAAAGAGGAAGGGGAAACTACACACAGGGAGATGCTGCTGGGGTGCAGCATTCTGATCACTCTGCAGAAGCACAAGTTATTTCTTAGGTTTCAGTAAAACTAAGTCGCTACAAAGGATTCATGGGGGAAAATAAGTGAACAAATTGCGATTTTCAAAATTGTTGCTCAGATCCAATGCAATTAAAAACAAACACATACATTTCTAGCATGTTCACCCTCAGGGGTGAGCATCACCAACAGCACTGAGACAACTTTGCTCAGAGTCTGTGAAATTCCAGTAGTTAGAAATTTCTATATCAACATTTTTGGCATTCATTTTATTTTTCTTCCCTCTAGGACAGTACTAGTGCTGCACTTCTGCTATCAAGGGAGGAAAAGAGACCACTTACTATCCAGGCGAAAATGTTCTTTAGCTGCTTAATCTGGTGAGTCACTACCTTCTTAAATTTTAATAAGAGTATTTATTCTGCAGATGTTGAAGGGAAAAAATGTCTTGGAAATTATAGGAAAATTACATTTTTCAGCTAAGATTGAGACACATGCCAAATCTATTCCCTCATCTTCACAGATGGTTGGTAAAACCTAATACAGTTTGAAGAAGTAAAAATGATACTTATATTTTAAAATGTTTCTCTCTTAGGAAAATTAAGGCACTAAATGCAACAAGTAGTGTGTGGGGGTGGGAGGAGAATATGAACACTTCCTCTTATGGTTCAGTCAAACAGAAGCACATATGCATACTTACTACCATCTCTGAGTATGGATTTTTTTTTCATACTTTTTAAACTCAAAGTTTGTTAAGAAAATAATAGTTGAAAACTATACTTTTGAAAAAGACATTGAATGCAGTTACTACAATAAAGCTATGCCAAAAAGTCCTTAGTATAGGTGAATGAAAAGGAAATTATAAATAAAACCACAATACAAAGGAAAAATTCAAATCAATGTCAACTAAACCACCTCAAGACAGAACATATGCAAGGCATAAAAAGAAAAAAAAAAAATCAATAAAACCAGGAAAACAATGCCAAACAACAAGCAAAGTTAGGATGTGGCACATAATAATTCTTTCATAAAAAGAGAGAACAGAAAGGTAAACATGAGCATATCTATCAGGAAATGGTGGATAACCAAACAGATATAGATATTTAAAGCAGATGTGCACAGGGTTTTTATTAATATATAAAATCTCTCAAGAAAGGACAAAAGAAGGGAGCAAGCTACTGATTGGTAATTCATTACATTCATATAGGTACAGATGTTATTAAAAAAAAGTGCAATACAAAGGGACCCTTTTATTAACATCTGTAATCTCAACTCATTCTTTCAAGAGAGCCCACCAAAAATAAAATCCACAGTGGCTTTTTTGAATCTTTGTAATGTACCATGAAATCAATTTTAGTAATATTTAAATAAGTCTTCCCTTCCCAAGATAATGTATTTTGCCAGCAATTTAAAATAAAAGATACTACAAAATTACATTCCCTGTTAAATTATACTATACTTGGAAGGATCTTAGTTAAGATTTTTTAAATTGCAGTTAATTTCATTCTACTTCTAATTTCACAGTATAAGTGCTTAAAATATATCTGAAAGGAATATAGTATTATACACAAGTTAGTATTTTCTTTTGGTCAAATGAAAGTAGGAAAGTCTGACTTGCTCAGATCTTTAAATATCTGATGCCCCAAATAAAAAATTTAATTCCCGCTAAAATTGATTTATACTTTTAAATCCAAGAAAAACCAGCTTCCAATATTACCACAGAAGCTACACAGAAGCACAACCATAACTTTTTAGTCTACACTGACAAAAATGTATCATCTAGAGCAGCAGGAAAAAGCAACATGACACTTGGGAATCCAAAATTTGGTTTGATGTTCTGAGTTTCTTTTTGTAAGTTATACTTCTTGAGAATACAAATAGTCTGAACAAGCAGAGAACGAAGATGTGAATGTACAGTTGTGGCAAATACAAACACCAGCATGATCTCACTCTACACATAATAGGCAATACAGTTACCATTACTCTGCCCATAGACCATTCAAACTCAAAGTGTGCCTGCTGCTACATCATTACAGATCTCCCGCAGGCCTCATTCCATCCATGTTAGAACAGCACTGCTTTGTTGAATTTGGCTGCTAAAACTGCATTTAACCAGTCTTTGGACACTCTCTAGGTTGTACGTATTTATATTTAAGCCTTAGCAGGACAGCTGTAAGCATAGCTGTGGGCACTTAAGCTTCAGAGAAGTAACCCACTTGTATTTATTATCCTTAAGCCCTACTAAAATCTCTGCAACAAAGACAATATATAATTTCTTTAACAATTAACTGAAGAGGTCATAAAAACAAATTTATTCCAGTTCTGAAAGTCCTTTTTCTCTCCCAATATTTAGCACGTTTTTTATCCAAAATTTTAAAATGACACATTTCTTAATCTATTAAACGACATCTATTTCTTAAGCCAGGTAAAGTGAAGAGACAACATAATTAGTCCTGAAGGAAGATGACACATAACATACAGCATCCAAAAAGCACCAGCCAGAAAAAAGCAAGGTGAGACACGTGACATTTAAAGCCCACAATTACAGAGACCCACAGAAGTTAGCAATGACCAATTCTGAAATACCTATCTCCATTATCTGAAGGATCAAACTATGATTAGTTGCTTAATATACTAAAGTTCATCTTCAGTTCATATTTGTTCTAGATGTGTTCCATCTTGAAAATCTAGTTTTCATTTAAAATTAATCCACAATGTATGAAGAAAGTGTCCATTTACCAGAAATCACTTTGTCAAATGAGAGAAGACTGATGTAACCCTACAAAACTACTACAGGAAGACACATATCATAGTAGGCTATTATGTTCTTTGGTTACTAATGTTTCAAGAATGCTACAAGCTAAATTCTGTATCTTTCTAGAATTACTCTTTCCTCTCTAATTAGATGCTTGCTCATCTTGTTCCTTTCTTGTTCAACCCCCCCTTTATTTCAGCAGTGGATAAAGGTGAACGCAGAACTGCAAAGTGCAGATATGGGCCTACGTTGCCTACAGCAAAAGAACATTGTGAAATGGAGGTTTGCTCTGTAACTGAAAAAAACCCCACCATGTTCTTCTAAAAACCATCGCCACTATTCTTACGCTTCTGGCTACATTCTATAGACTTGAACCTTCTCCCTCTCCAGAATTCTCTACACTTTCCTTTCTCACACTAATAACTTCTGAACTAGGTTTATTATGGCTATCTTATGCTGAAGTACTGCCAGCTGGAAAGAATGTCCAAAGACTGGCAGAGCCAGCAACAGGAGTAACACAGAAAAGTGAGGAGTGGTCTGCAGAACGCAGCAGCATCTGACAAGCTAAATAATCTATGAATTTATGTACCTGTATTAATTTCCTTCAGCAATTTTTCCATGTTTGAGTAAGAAGATGCTCTGGAAGTTCTCTGGGTAGTAACAAAGACCCAATTTACACTATAAACAAGATAATATTGACTGTTTTCTTCCAATGTTAAGAGCTATGCTCTAAAGCTATGTGAAGCTATAATAAACATCAGAGCTCATTAACACCTGCAGCTTCTTTACTAAATCAGCATTAGCTCAGGTTTACCTATTGTTTATAACTCTAAAAGCAGTTAAAAGTTCACATTCATGTGGAATTTGGTTACGCTTTCTACAGAGAACAAGCAATTACACATTCTCGATGTAAATTACTAGAAACAGTGCTTGTATGTTAGAGGTATCAAATTTTCAAGAACTTGGGTGGTAGAGCAACATGAAAATACATTCAAAATAGAGAAATATTAAATACTTTAGGAAAGAGAACTGGAAATTTTCATTAAAGTATTGTTTGCTCAAAATATGATCTCTTGACACAGTCAAGCTTCAGATGAAGTATCTCACACACATTACACACAGATTGACACCCACACACAAAGATACAGGCCCTTCTTTAAAGGACATTAATTACTATGGCAACTGCTGTTGCTGATCCAGGCAACTCCATTTATTCTATCATTACTTGCATATCCCTAGAAACACCAGAACCCCACAACATTTGCCAACACAGTTCATGATCCAAGTTTATCTGACTTTATCCAATAATTATTTGAAATATATCAACCTTTGAAAATAAATTAACGTATATCGAAGACTTTCTCAAAGAACCATAGTGAAGATTTGTGCCCAAATTTTTAAGTAATTCACAGTCATTTCAGATGGCTGAA
Organism: Orthonyx spaldingii; assembly: GCA_013397795.1. Taxonomy (NCBI): domain Eukaryota; kingdom Metazoa; phylum Chordata; class Aves; order Passeriformes; family Orthonychidae; genus Orthonyx; species Orthonyx spaldingii. The sequence continues at coordinate 371,870 of VZTJ01005785.1, read as the reverse complement.
ATACATAAACACTGGAAATATATAAAACCATGCCTCCCTGTCCTTCTATATCCAACACTGTCTGAAATTTTCAGCATGTAACATATTCAGAAAGAGACATCCTTCTGCTCCCACCGCTATCCAAAAAATCACTGGGGGTTTTTTTTGTGCACTTGGCTTCAAAAACACTACAGAAAAGGTGCTCAAGTATGGCAAGACTGATACACAGAATACACCAGTAAGAGCTTGTTTCTCTATTTTCATACAGTTTAATACCTCTACACCAGTAATTTAATACTACAATTTATTACAATATGCACAAAAGATATATTAAAGGAACCAAATTGAAAAAAGGATTTTAAAAAGTAAAATTCATGGTCCTAAGTGCTCGTATAACTGTTGTCCATGCAACCTTGTCCCACATTATACATACATATAAATATACACACACATAACTTGTGTTCTACTGAACCTCTGCCCAGTTCAGTGCACAGAACAATTAAGAAACAGTTATTCAATATTTTACATCTTTTGCTCAATGCATGATCTGACTTCTCTTTCCAATATTCACCTCTTTCTCCAAATATACAGAATTACTACAGTGTGTCTTTCCACAGCACTCAGTGTTAACAGGAATTAATTTAATATTTCAAAATATCCCAAGGGAAACTTTTTTCATTGATAGGAAGTCAAGTCAACTGAATCAAGAGATTCACAAAGTTACACAGGAGAATGACTCAGTTGATCTTAGCTTCTCGCCCATTTGCAGACTACACTGTACACAGACTCCAGAGGCTTTTCTACTCACTTCCTCCAAGTTTGGTCTCATCTGTTCTGTTACTGTCCTACCACAGGCTCCTTGCCTCGGACCTCTTCTCTTCACCTCTTCTGTTTGCCACAATTCCATCCATGACTCAGGACACTCAGCTGACATCCTTGCTAAGCCTGATATCCTTGCATCATCTTTTCTTCTAGACTTCTCTTACCTCTACTCTGCCTACCAGTTCCACTTCCGATCCCCCTCTCAATTTTTGTCCAATCTGCACTTAACCATCCCCAACAGTTCCACCAGTCAGTCTCTCTATCCATCCTCGACTGAAACACCAGTTCCCCACAGCTACCAATATCCCACCTTAAAATACACCCCCAATATGCTTTGCCAGTTCTCACATCCCAAGCTCTTGCTCCCTTTGTTAGGTATTTACTCGGCTCTTCCTACTCAAGTAATACATTGTTTTTTCACCTGTCCTCTTTTTCTTTTCTGTGGTTTCTAGATTCCTTCACTCACAAATCATCATTTCTGCAAAGAATTATTTCTCTCATCCTGGTCATGCCGTTGTTCTTTAGGTATTTAAATAGCCTTGCTGGGTGACAGCAGAAGACCCTCAAAAGCACAGCAGAGAGAAGATTCTCCTTTTCCTTTCAATATCTGGTCTGACCAATTCCTGTGCCCTGAAATTTGTACTGCAGCATACTCACTCTGCAAAGCACACACGTGCAGTAAGGTCACACCCATCAAAGCAATCCTCTGATCTCTGAGAGATTTTAGCAGCAGAAGACACAGTTATTTCTACCCACATAAATTGGTATTTTTCAGAGGGTGTGCTAATCTGCATGAAGTTTCACAGCCCTCCACAGGGGAAGTAAAATACATACAGCCATGCCCTTAACAGATTTCCAGACCTAGATCTAAATTATGAATTAAAGCATTCCATATAAAATGTCCCAATAATTTAGTGAGCCAGGATGATTTTACTAGGTTTTTTCTCAGTAAAGTTGAGCAATTCAGAGTAACAATCTTCCTAAAAACTATTTCAATCCAAGTGAAGATGATAGAAAGGACTGAAATGACATTTCTATGTAGAAAGGACTGAAATTACATTTCTGGCTGAACAGGAAGGGTTGCATGCACTTAAGAAAGATAATTTTCAAAGGGGAGCAAAGACATTAACAAAAGAACTAGCTCTTTTTCAATCACATTTACTTTGGAGCTGCAAGAGACACCTAAGATTTCGTGTTTCTATTATTTCATCTGCTTTCTCACAATGTTTGTGTTAAAATACAACTTAACTTACCGAACGTTTTCCGGTCTTAATTTATCCAGTACCATCTCTATTAAATCAGGCCTGAATTCTTCAAGCAAATATTCAGCAGCCAGTACTTCTTCTATAGGATAATACTGAAAAACAAAGCCGAGGAAGATGTAAATGAATTAAACACAACTCACCATGAAAAAACTATGGTTCAGTAGAGGACACAAAAGCAAACACTTCTGGTCACTAAATCTGTATTACCTTGGTAATTTCAAATTAGGAGTGTGTAGGACGTTTTAAAATCTCTCTCAAAACTAAAAAAGAGGTAGCAGCATTCTAACTGTGCAATCATATTTCTCACATGTTAGGCAATTTTATATACTGTATATTTACCATTCTTCTCTCTTGGAATATTTTATGCCTCAATATAAAAAGTCACCCACCTTCAAACAGTATTTTGACTAAAGTAAAAATAACATGGTAAATGCTGACCCCTGCAGGATATTTCTAAAGATAAAAGAATACCAAGTACTCACTAGAATGCATTTGGGGAAAACAAAACATAAATATGCAAAATAAAACAAACAAAGAAACAAAAAACCCTAGGTTTTTTTAGGACTCTCTAATAATTCAATTCTTATTTACAATAATTTTAAGGAAATTATATTTCAATATTTAAAAGCATAATAGAAAATTCAACACTTTTAATTCTAATATTTTTTATTTAGGATCAAACTGAAAATCTCTTAAGGCACATGGCAATTAAGAAGAAAAGAAAAGCTAAAGCTCATCTAAAAATGGTTAATGTGGTGACAGGAAAACTTTCTTGATAAACACCTGTTTACCAAGGGAAAATTACCAGGTGACATAAGCACCAAGTACTTGCAGTTTGCCATACAGGTGTACTTTTTTCAACCAGAATTATTACAAAATGGCTTTCTGAATTAAATACATTATACAAAAAATTACAGTGGAACGACTTCCAGAACAGAGAGTAACTCACAAAAAGGATTCTGGAAAAGAGAAAGGGCTGTGGGGGATGAAGATCAAAGACAATGAAACAAACCTATGTTTCAAAAAATTCAAATGTGAATGCTGAAGATCCAGAATTTGATGCTCATTTAACTACTAAAGCAGAATGAAAATTACCATTCATACTGCAAAGCAAAGGAAAGGCAGTAAAAAA
>VZTJ01005785.1:349032-368619 GCA_013397795.1 Orthonyx spaldingii | reverse complement strand
AAAAAAAAAAAAAAGAGTCCTGATTCAACATCCTGCTCTTTGGAACACTGCTGGCAACTTCCTGGCCTGATTTTTGGAGACAGTAATTGCAATCAGAAATGATCCAACAAATAGAAGCCACTGAAAGACTGTTTCAGTAGTCAGAAATCCATTTGTTAGAGATTTCAGGCATTTGACAGAACCAAAGCAAAAGACAGCATCCCAAGCAGGAGCTCTTTAAATATCCATTTACATGTTTTCAGCTAAGGCTAATGCTTTTTAGCAAACAGAAAGAACATTTTAAAATTAAAGATCTTTATTTAAGACTTTGCAGATTATAGGTCTACAACCAATAACAGTAATTCCTGCAAAGAAACCAAAACTTTCTCTGAATAGATGCAGACATTAGCTATGCAATGAAAAAAGGCTCCAATGTATAAAAGCTGCATCATTTCACTAGACAAAAAAACCCTCAAACCCACCTAAATCTTCCATTAGTGCAAAATGAGGGAATTTTACAACAAATACTAAATACCAAGTAAAAGCTACATGATGATTCTTTCAGTACCAATATGCAATCATATCAGTAAAGTGAAGCATTTGTAATTTGCAATCTTAATACAAACATTTCTGCTTACTGCACTATTTCAACATTGTGACCTAAGGAAGACAGTGTTTTATGATAAAATACTATTTCTCTAGTATTTCCCTAGAGAACACTTAGCTGCCAGGCAGACACAATGGCCACGTACATATGTCTTAAGAAACACTGGAACAGACCAAATAGCACCTCCAGTTACTGTATCATCAGTTCTACCCAGTATAAAATGGTAGAGTGAACACAATGTGACTTCTTGCCTGCCAAAACTAAGGCCTATGCAGCATATTTAGCCTCCTAAGTACAAGAAGTGCAAAGGACCTTGGCAGATGCCTGTATTTATGAAGTGGATAATCAAACACACTGCTAAATGATTACTGAAAAAAACAACAAACAACCAAAAACAACCCCTCCACTTACATGCAACATTCCTCCAAGCTTTGATGTGTAACCTCGTGGTCTTTCTTTATCTTTAAATCTGAATGCCACAGCATTTAGATCCTAGAAAACAATGTATGAATGATTGAAGAGCACAAATTAAAGCCTATTTTAAGAACAATTACTGGCTACTTAATTCCTTTTTATAATGAAAGAAAAGGAAGTATGTTTGCTCTATCCATGTTATAGCAGTTAGACAAGTACCTAACACAAGTTTTCAGTAATATTCAAGTTGCATCAAACACAGAAGCAATTTGTGATACTCTCATAATGTGAGGTGTTACACAAGTCTTGTACATCCTTTTCATAGTAAGAGATCTGCCCCCTCTCTCATATATTTAAATTTCCTGATAATGTGAAAACACACCAACTCTGGTACAACCAGTACACACTGGTCCAGTGCAGTGTTTGTCATATGTCAACAAACTGAAGCCTCTCTCTCTTTTTTTCTTCCTTTTGTTCAGTCAACCGAGAGTAAGTTTAGAGTCAGAAAAAGTGTGGGATTTTTTGCTGTCTCTGCCACAGAAATAGAACACATCATTCTTAGGATACAATGGAAAGGGTGAATTAAAGAGATCTAAGACTTTAAAGCCAGTGAAAAGGACACTCCATCTCTCCACGAAACCATGCAGAGAGACTGATTAATTCAACAATTCAGCTTAAAGTAAACTCAAAAAGATTCTTTTCATACTAGTCTGCCATCTGACTCACCCCACAGTCTCAGGAGTGCTGGGGCTGAGAGAAGAGGAGCAAGGGAAAGACACAGGGATGAGCTAGAAGGATGGAACTACCTCCTTCAAACCTTGTATTTGCTTACTCTGTCAGTGACACAAATCCATCAGGACTTTTAGCAGAGGATAACAAGACTTGAGACTACTTTCACAGGTATATGGTGTCAAATTTTCACAGGTATATGGCGTCAAAGTTTATGACATAAAGTTAACCCAGCTGCAGAATTTCTACTTTCTGAGAGACTCAACAGTTTTGGTCAAATAAAGCTAATATAGAACAAGAAATCTTTACCCAAGCATATGTACTGAACCAATAAGACTATATCTAAAAATAAAACTGGGTTTGTTTCACACTGACACTGAGAAGAGCGGTGCTAGCTAGTACAACACTTTTTACATTTTTGCTCTGTGCACACAGAACCACCCAGGCTTGTAAAACGCATGAACAGTTCAGCATGAAAGTACTTCATGAAAAGCCTTTAGCTGCCTTTTCAAAAAGATGAGGGGAACAAACAGCAAATTAAATGTCCTGTTGCCTTTACAATCTCAACTATACAATTTGACACACAAAAGAAGGGAGGAGTAGAACAACAGCCATTTCAATTTCCAATTCAATGTTACTCTTTACAGTAAATGTTCCCCCTCTTCTTCAGTGAAAACTAAGGCAAGTTATATAAAATCCTTGTGGACAGAGCAAGATCCTTCTTCCTTCATCTCCATTATGCTATAGTAACTCACAGCTCTGTAAGAGCATTTCACACCTATGTTAAGACAATATATTCTGAATGTACTTGTCATTTGTGTCACGTTACATCTTAAAAATTAATAAACTTAATTACCGTGTGATTATTAAATGCTAGTTACACAGTCAAATAATCTAATAATAAAAAAGGTTTGTAAAAATACAACCACCACATATGGTACATATAGTACAGTCCCAATTATTTACCTTGCACTCTTGGAAAACCCATTCTTGAGGTCCTTCTGTACGTAGTTTTTGAATATATTGAAACATGTGCAAAATAATATCTTCAACATGCACTGCAAAGAAAGAAATACTTAATAATTCACTCAGTTATGCACAGAGAAGAAATTTAATGAACACAAATATGGGTTTATGTTTAATTACATTTTGATACATCAAGATCTTTAAGTATATTTGCAGTCCCACCAACAAAGTTAAACTTGCTTTTCTCAGATGCAAATTTAAGATAAGTGTTTATATCCTCAGCTATTTCCAAGAATTGCACTGGACATGTGTTTACATGAAGATATTGATTTACAATATAATTTAACTCGGATCTAAATAATATGACTAAGCAGCACACAAAGGTATTAATAGCTCTTCTTTTAAATAAATTTATTTAAAGTATTTATTTATAATATAACTTAATTAATATACTTAATATAACCTTAAATAAGTTGATTTCTTAGGTGAAGTGCGTTTGCATACTTAGAGGAACTAACACAGAATAACAACAAGTTAATTAAAATAAATTGGCTTTCAAGCTATAATCACAATTAGTCTCTTCAGATATAAACACAAAACCATCAGATCAGCAATAACATGGAATACAGACACAGTGCTTCACTTACAAAGTCCTTCTTCTGTCAGGTCCACGTTAATGATGAAAAACATGAAACCTCTAGCACCTTCCTTCTGGCCTCCAACAAGAGTATTTACCCATCCTATATGATTAAAATGAAATTATATTACATAAACAAATCCATAACCATTTATGCGACTTTTTGCATGCTTCAGCAACATCATTTTTTTTAAAATCCCTGTTGATTCATTTACATGTTTTCTTTTACTTCCTTAATGCCTACTGCAACAGTGCAAGTTAAACATAAGTCAGATCTACCTGATTTTTTACTCAGAGTGATCTGACAAACTCAAGGTCATTTGATTACTGGGTAATTGACTTCTGTTTGGAACAGAATGATATGAAGAAAAACAGCGAAAGGTACACCCTTGTAATATTCCAGACACTAAGGGACCTGACAGCAGTCTCAAAGCTAGTGACAGAATAGAGACAAGATCATTATGTTGAAGTTCAAGTAACTCTCTAAACAAGGCACACAAAGGGAAGTCCAAGAAATAAAAGCCTCAACAGCCTGAGTGACTGCTACCTATTTATTTCTACCTGCTACAGAAACAAAAATAAAGCACAAAATGACTTAGAGTTCAAATTACTCAAACAGATGAAAGCTTTAACATAGAGAGGTCTATTTTAAGTGAAACGTAACGAAACTTTAAAAACTGTGTGATCCAATATTTTTCAATTCTCTATCCTCAAAGGACTTACCTTTGGCTTTAAGCTCTGATAAAAGACTCCCTGGGCCTTCATGCCCAATCAGATGGCCAAGGTAATGGCCAGGGTTTGATTTATAGTACTTCTGAAGGTCTGGTATAGGAAATGTGACATAAAGATTTCTAATGTCCTTAATGGGTACCACTTTGTAAAGTTGCTGTGGGGAAAAACAAACAAACAGACCCGTAAAAAAAGGGAAACTCATTTGTTGTGTTCATCTCAGAAGCATATATCATGTTCCCTTCACACCCACATACACATTACAAACATCTCCCAAATCTCCAAAATACAGTTATCTAAAATTTAGGACAACACTTCAGCCATTCATGATACAAACAAAGAAAATTAATAATCTCACAGTGGCTTACAATTGCAACAAATGTGCAACCTTTACTATAAATGATACAAAACTATATTCAGCATGGAAAAGTGGGTGGAAAACTAAAAAAAAAAAAAATGGAACTTAACAGTGACATTGATAAAAGAGTAGTAAAGTGCACAATGCATTACTGAAACATAACAAATAACATTTTAAATACAGATTTATCTCTATACATACCCGGAGATGCTCTTCCTGGAAAGGATGTTCAGGAAACTCTGGTATAGGGACATTTTTATTCTCTACTTCTGAAAATAACTTTACCACTAAGCAAGTCAGCTCATCCAAGGATTCTAGAAAAAAGAAACATTAAAAAAACACAGTCATGATATGAAGATTCTGACAAACTTTTTTTTAATATTGTTTGGGATGAAACTATGTCATGAATTATACAGAAAGTAGTTTTAAGGGTGTTATGATTTTTAATTTCATAAAGAAAATTAATATTCATAGTTAAATTCTGAAGTGTAACATGCTAGAAGTACCATGATTATTAAAGGAAGGCTTCAATCATTATTAAAATAAATCCTGTAACTGAAAAAATATTTTTATGTTTTACAGATTAATCTATGCTAGAACTGAAAGATAATCAGATATCAAACACTTACAAAAATAAACATTCCATGAACGTTTAAGGGACACGGAATTACAGCTGCAAATTTTCTAGAGTGAAAGCATCTTGGTCAAAACTTGAATTTTCTTTAGCCTCAGTTCATGTCCAGTATTTCAGGTACACTGTGAGCCAGGTCATCTGTCCTTAGCACCCAAACCAGACACACCTGTGACCTCTTCAAGCACTTCTGATTTTACGTGCATTCTAATTTCAGTTGTTGACTACAGTACTTTGCAAGAATGAGAGCAGACCTTTTGCAGAAAGGATATGATGATGTGCATTAACTCACCTAAACTGACCTGTACCATTTCTGTTGAAATTCTGCCTTCAAAATTGCTATCTGCCTCAAGAAATGCATTTTGGAGCACTTCTCAAAGTGAGCATAAGATAAAACAGATTCATCCGACAATTTTTTAGTGAACTTTTACACCTTTCAAGGATGGGCATTGGAAGAAATAGAACATCAGTTTCTTGGACATCTCAAAGTACAACCTTAATCCCTGAGAAGTTTCTCAAAGCAGTTACCTTGCTATCGAAACAATCCCAATTACATTGAGAAAGTAGGATCTTTCCTGCTGAATATATGCATGCTCCTACACTACACTAGCAGAACTGTGCAGGGGAGAAAAACTAACAAAACAATGCAAACCAAGAGGGTTCACTAGATACTAAAATTGTGTGAACTGCATGCTATTCTATTAAAACCCACTAATTTTTATACACATTCATTTAATCTTGCAGTGACAGTTTTCTTTAGTACAGATTCACACTTGCCAAGGTGATTCCTAGTGGAAAAGTTTCCATGTAAAATTCCTCAGTGAATTCTGCTTTTGATTAGATAAAAAATTCATTTTCTCCCATTCATACTCACCATCTGAGAATTACTGTGAAACACCATACAGATACCAGTTTAACCGTGTATTTTCAAAAAGCAAACAGGTTTCAAACACACTGTTATTTACACACTATGTAAAATATCATCTCAACTGTGAAAGCTTCTAAGTGGCTGGAACCTGTTTTTTTTTTCCAAGCATATATATATGTACAAGAAGTCTTAACCAACAGAACAAAACTCACCTCTTCCCAAGACACAAATAGCCATTAAATTTGATGAATAATAAGTAGAATGGAACTTCAGTAGCTCTTGTCTTACATCTATTCCTTCTTTGGTTGGTCTAGTTTCCAGAGTGAGTTTGTTCCCTGTAACATAAAGACAATTAACAATATTTGATGTTTAACAATATTTATGTTTATGAAATTACAGATCAGAAAGAAAAATACAGATTAATCGGTCTGCTTTCCTTTGGATGGATAGTAATTTTTAAAATAATCAATACGCATAATAAGAAAGTGGGATCAATAGTGTCTTTTAAATATTTTGTCTATATTCCTCACCATCTGCAGACAAATTAAATGGTGACATTGTAGACACCCTACTCTGTTTACTCCCACAGCATCAACATATAAATTAAAATAGCATATAGTTAAAGCTTCAGTTCAGTAACTGTGCTGTTACAGTAGTGGAATACATTAGCAAGCAACATTCAGAAGACACCTTGCAAATGTAGGAAAATGGACATGAGCCAGTGCAGAAGTGGCTGGAAAATTACTTGACACTGAGGGTAATGATGGAGAAAAATCACCATCATAAGCATTAATTAATTCAGGGAGATCAGTGAAGGATATCTGAGGACAAATGCAAACCCTTAAAAAGAAAACTGAAAGGTGCATTTGTTTTATGGACAGACAAGGAATAATAGAAAGTCTGCTGACCAAAGAGGGTGTACAGCAATGAGGAATGACCTGAAGCATCAGATGGAGCAATTCCTGTACTCTACTAGATTAACAACATCTCAGCTGATCAGAAGGAAACAGTAAGCATGCCAAATGCATTGCAGTTGTCATCTCTTTGGGTAAATAAAAACCATTAAAGCTGAGCTCTACTTCTGCAAAGTCATACCTCCTGGAAGGCTATGTGCTGGAATTTAACTTCAGAATCAGAACCTAATCTAAGGAGAGGTAAATATGAGTACTGCTGTTGCATTTGAGCACATTTTGGGTATTCTCCCCAAGAAAACATTTCACTTGTGTGAGCTAGACAATCTTCTTAAACTGCACAAAACTATTTCTGCAATTTCCACTTACGTTTTCTGTGTGCTACATAAAAATTAAATGTCTTCAGTAGCAGAGATTAGAGAATGTACCTTGAACACCTGTCTACTAATGTACAGTTCCCAAGGCTTTATTTTAAAATGTACCTGTTTGGAGAATGGAGTTATAGTTTCACTTTGACAGACAGCCTCTCTTTACTGGTCAAAAGAGCAAGACTTGCTCTTGTGGCAAGTGGTTGCCAGACCCATAACTACGGCCTCCATCAAGAGATGTAAAGGTGTTCTTGTCTTTCTTGAGACAGATGACGAAACCACTCCTTTAAAGCCCATTATCTGCTCTGCCATTCTCCTTCATAGAGCAAACTGACCAATACACAGAACACATTTTTGAGCATATTATGCTCAATTATTAAACAGTGCAGTACTGTTACTTTTAAAGTTTCAAAAATAAATTCATGTAGACAATAATGCCTATTAAAAAAAACACCCGACATTTACTTAAACTTCTACCAAAGCACCAAACACGTGTGGTTTTGTCCAGAACTATGGCGTCTTAACTTTAATGCTTTTTGAATTGATGTTTTGGGGTGTTTATTTTAAATGTTACTAAACATTCTGTGAATAATTAAGCCTGAACAAAAAAAAAAATACAGCCATAAGATTGGTATTTGTCCAAGACCATTTTGTCTATCTGTCTCTTACTGTTGTGCTCAACGGTTCAGAGTTTGTTTCTATATTCCTACTCAGTAATTTTCACAGTATTTTGCTGATGTTTCTGATTTGACCTAGTCACTGTCATCTAGTCTAAATTCAATATTAGTTATCAAAAAGCATGTGGCTAACAACAATTTAAACACAATTTATTCACTTTGTTATGCACAAAGACTTAACAGTATCAAATTATGACAAATCCAGTAACTCGAAAACAGCACTCACTGCAGTAATTATCAGAAATCATAAAGGTTGCTTCATCATTGTAGTCCAAGTCTTGGATCACTCTTTTTCCTATGCTTTTGTATAGCTCTGTCTGGTTTATGATGTGAAAAATGTGATAAAGCACCATAATAAATATGCATGGAGAGGAAAATAAGAGAATTGTTTCAGTCTGTCTTTAACAATTTTATATAAACAATAATACTATGTATGTTACACAGAACTTCACTGGATAGATAATTATATTCTGGCAAACCTGTTCCAAATTTACTGAAGGGATGATTGGGGTTTCCAGTAGCCTTCTCCAACTGAAACAACCTCCAGGCATCATTCATCAGATTCTTCTCATGCTCAGAATCAACTGCATTCACTTCCCTATCTTTGCAGCTTTCATCAAACAGAGGGCACAGGAAAAACTGGGCAAATCTAAAAAGACAAAATTTAATTCAAGTCAAGAGTACTGTACATAAATTTAAAAGAAAAGTATAAAGCCTGGTACCTTCTGAAAACAGCTGAATACATTATTTTTTAATGAACAACTTACAAATTCTGTAACAGTTTTGACACTGATTCAGTATCCTTATTTCCCAATTTCTTTGGGTATAAATGCAGACAACAACATATTCATCATATAAGGTACTACAAGAATCAAGGGCCTTGTATCACAATTCCCATAGTGAAAATTACTCCTGTTTTGAGGTTTAGTTGCAAGAGGCTCTTTATTTCACCAATCAAATCAGTCTTGTCAGATATCCAGGGAGAAGCCAAAGAGAAAACTCTCTCTACCTCACTGACTACACATCTTTCAATTCTGTCACCTCCGAAAAAACACTGAGATTCCACCAAGTTCCCTCTACTAAGAGCATCTTAGTATATTTCCAGACTTCACCCTTGTTTTGCTCTCAATAAGGATCCCATGGGAAGTACAACATTTGTTGCGCCACCGCAGTATTTGCACAATGTGTAAATTCATAATCATATTCTGTGCCCTGTATTTCCAAAAATATTCAGGGTAAACACAACATTTAAACTTCAAAAATTCTGCCTCAATGAAGATCTTTCCTAGCTGGAAAAAATATCTGAGTAAGACTTTTGAACTGAAAAATACCTGGTTACCAGTTTTAACAAAGGATAGCTTTTACCTTTTTTTAACGTTATAATGACAGAATTATCAAAAAACTTTTACACTAATAAATTCAAATAGAACCTCTGTAAAAAAAATTTTAAATACGAAAGAAATGTGTTTACCTGTCCAGTGCACCTTCTAGATGTTCATGTGACACATCAAAGTAATAGTTGGTATGTTCACCACTCGTGAAAGCATTTGAGCTCCCTGCATGCTCACTTAGGAACTGGCTATACTCATTCTCTTTTGGATATTTCTTGGTTCCCAGGAACAACATATGCTCACAAAAATGACTAAGCCCAGCAATGTTGGGGGGATCAGATAAGGATCCTGCAAGAGGAAAAATTTCATGTAACCATTCATAAAAAGTAATACTAAAACATTAAGTCTTTTAAAGTGCTTTATATTATAGCATGTTGATTCAGGCAATTACATCAATTCTGTACCTGTAAGAAGACACTTGTGCAACTACTGTCAACTAAGCTTAATCTTCAAAAAAATATTTTTAAAAAATTAGAATTAGTAACTGAACCAATGAGTGTCTCAAACTGCCTCTCCAGATCAGCTTGCACTTCCTTATACAGGCAATTTTCAATTGAAGTCCATGACTCATAATCTGTAAAGACCTGGCAAATCACACTGTTCTGAAATCTATACCTTGACTTTAGTAACTGCACTGTGTTAAGAGGTAACAACTGCCAACCATAATTAAAGAGGTATTTATCCTATGGTTTATAGGATGAGTGATAACCTGTAACTGCCTGAACACAAGCACCTATGGATGACCAACTAGTAGGTGTGAAGGCAAACAGATTAAAAGACAATAATGATTTGGAAGAGTGGAACACATCAAGGCAGAAGTTTGAGAGTTGCAGTCCCGCCGTGGAGTGTGCAGCGAGTGCCGTGGGAGAGTGGAGATGAAGGCAGCAGATACATCTCCTCCAGCACACGTGCTGCATGCTGCAGTTGGCTGTCACTGTCACAGGACCTAAACAGAACCATGTTCGGGATCCTCTGAACTAGATAATGGTCTGGGACAGCCATCCCCATAACAAAAAAGGCAGAAGTTTTTGAAGTCCTTCTATTACTTCTGCCCTAACACAAACAGCAGCAAGAGCTCCCAAGTACAGACATGACAAGAAGGTGTTTAGGTTATGCACACATTCATCATACTTTCCAAGCAACGGAAAAACTACACAAGCTTGAGATATACATCAGATGTAAGAAAAGGCTTCCATTATTCCAAAGAGTCAAAGTAATTGCCTTCCCCTTCTATTTCTCATATTTCTGTTTGCACACATAAGCACCACTGAAGTTAGGGAGTGCCTCTCCAACTCCACTAGCACTACAGCATTTTCTCACCTCTACATATCAACAACTTAGCATGAAAAAAATAAGTCTGACATGACAGATGGAGCTGTCTGAAATAATTGTACTTGCACCTGTCCCTTTTCTGCTTACAAAAGATCTTTCATAACATGAAACTTAATGGTTAAAAGCAGTCTTTCAACTGACTGAGCTACACTCAAGTAAACACAGAGTGCAATAAGAGCATTTAGCTCTAATAATTTTCAACTTGATGTACCAAAGAATTAAACAAACTATAACTTACAATAAAAGGCTACGCTGCCAACTGCATACCACTCCTGTCAGTTTATTTGCATCAAGATACCAAAACTTTATGCATTTTTATTAATGACATAACGAACACAACATGAATTGAATACCTATGTGCACATCAAGTGCTGCTGAAGACTTATCTGTGGTGGGGTCACTAATGAGAAGAGCTTTAATGCCATTTGCCAATTCCAGTCCACGATATTCTCGTTTATCCTCGGGTGATTTGATAATTTCATTTGTTATTCTCTTAATAGCTGGATTGTTCATTTTGTTGTTTGTGTCCTTCTGAAACCTTAAAGAAAACAGAAGAAATTTCTTAATATTTTCACTTAAGCCTTGCTAATATTTTAATATTATGTTAGACAATACAGGGCAATACCAACAGCTAGAAGTTCTATCATGTGCAAAATTCACCGAATTTGCCTAAAATTCAGACCCTGAGAGATATTGCTGCTAAAACAAAAAAGAAACCCTGAAGAAACACGATAAAAATGCAGCTCTCTTAATTGAATGCCTCAAGTATCACATTAACTATAATTTAAACAACCCAAACTTAATAAATGTCCCCTTATTCGATTATGATAAACATTAAATCAAAGGAAGCATACACTGCTATCTCAAGCGTACTTTCAAACTTCAGGAAAGTATTTCATGTACCTGAATTGCTGATCATATTACAAATGTTGTAACTCTGATTGTCAAATAAACAAAATTTTACTAACAGACCACTGAATTTGTACACTCAAGCAAGAAACAGTAACACTGTTTGCAATATTGCCATAAAAATACAAAGACTGCATAACTGCCATGATAAACAGGAACAGATTGTCTCACATGTTTAAACTTCTACCATGAGTTTAACAGATGCTGCAAGATGCCCTTCTTTAAAGGCACAGTTTTGAAATGCTAAGAAACTAAGCGTGACTGATTCAGAATCTGAATGTCTCTGAGCAGAAGCTATAAACAATATGAAGTAACTTTTTAAAATGTGCGGTTCAGTGCATTTTAGAAGGAAACATTTCCACTAGTAAAACATGGTTCTCTCACTATGAAATACTTTAAGAAACAGAAGTGCAGTCAAATGTAATCCCTAAACAGTAGCTGAAATGCTGAATTTAAATTTAAATGTATACACTCTTGTTTCAACTGGTCATTTATCCACTAGTTTAACCTGTACTCATGCTAATCCTATGTGGAACATCTAAGGGCCTCCTTCCCCTGAAGAAATGCAGATACCACTGAAATACAAAGATTACCCTAACTACCACAACATCTCTGTTTATCTGCATCAACAGCACCGATACAAACCATGCTAACAATTAGAAGATGCCTCCATGTTCAAAGTTCAGAGTCTTAAGAAGAAATACTCTACTAAAGATACACCGTGTGAAATTTTTGAAGTGAGAATAGATACTACTTTTCATATATGAAAATCAGTAACTAAACTGTTCCTAATTGTTTTTCACTTGCACACAAGTTGCATTGACAAATCTAAGTATGCAGGAGAACAAGGAGGTCCCTTAGGCTCCTGATTCCATGTCTGCTAATGAACATCTATACCTTGGATTTCAGCTAGAATGTTCTGTCTCAGTAAGATACTAGTTGCTTGTCAGAAGACACATACATACTATAAACTACGTGAGTTGTGAGGTTTTTTAAAATGTTTTACAATTTCCTTGTCATCTGATATCTCCTTGTTATTTCTATACCACCTCATTAAGTCACAGAACTTTACTGTTTGTTCAGATGACTCATCTTTCCAATGTGATTCATCAAATTACGCAGCTATGAAACCATATGAGATTTCAATTCATGTCTTGTGAAGCTGTACACCTCCACTTCATTTTATTATCATTCCCTACTTCTGCCTCCTTATACGCTACCTCCAGCTTGGAAGTGAAATTTCAGTACAGGAAAAAACTGCAATTTTCAAAAGGGCAAAATCAGTAATTAAACCTTCAAACCAAGGACTGAAATTCGTATCTCCATCTTCATTGCTATTTCAATGGGCACTGTGAGCACAACAGTCTCTAACTTCAAATGGGTTTGCATGATTACCTACAATTATTTTGCTGCAAAGTGAATTGTAGTACCAGACAACTCAAATAAAAGCAAGGGCTGATGAACTACGCAACATGCCTGGAAGGCAAATACATCAAAAGAACAAGACCAACACCTGCCTGCATAAGTACTGTTCTTCCTGGTGCTATGCTACTATAATATAAAAGTGAAAAGAAAAAGTTTCACTTTAGAGAGAACTTTTACATTATTATGTTTTCTTAAGGAGTAAACTGTAAGACCCAATACTAAACATTCCCTCACATGCCTGTTTTCCTGTGCAGCTTTTATGTGCATTTGCTTTATAAAAATACCAAATTCCATTCCTTCACACCAGAATCCTGAAACTCTACAAACCACTTTTTGACAACAGAACTGCTTTTAACCATAGGCCAAAAAAAAGGTAAGAAATCCAGAAATTCTGTACTTATTTTTTGAGAAGTAGCTTAATTTCTGAAGTCATATTCAGAAGCTGTCCTAAAGTCCATGTGTTACAGCTACTTGTTGTGCTGTCATTACAGTGAGCACTGGATGCTGGTGGTCAGTAGCAAAGCACTTCTTTCACAAAGAAGGTGCTATGTTTATTGTAGAGCTAATATCTTAACAAAAACATTAGAAGAAATATTGCCATACTAGTTTGGCAAAACAGAAGCAACAAAGAAAGATCCAATAAAGCCAAAATAGCAGGAACAATACAAAGCATTACTGTGGCAGTGGAAATTCTTCCGCTGGCTCAAAAATTGTAGGTGGGAAGATGACAAAGGTAGAAAGAAAAAAAGAACAGGGATGTCTCAACTGAGAACAGTGTCCCTACTCAATGAACAGAAAATATTCTTCCTCGTCATCAAAATTGCTTCACTTGTACAAGAAAAGTATCAGTTAAAACCAACACTGGATTTTCAATTATACCACTTCTAGTGAAATTATATTCTATTCTTTGAGGTTCCATTTTTGTAATCATTTCCAGGCAGGCAGTCCCTTGGAACTAGCAAGGCTCTCTGGGGATGCCAGGTTTCACCTGCAAACAGAGTATTACGGAGTGGGATTAAGTGATATATGATTCTGCTTCACTATTTTAATCTCTCAAAGTTATTTTAGCAAACTTACTTTAATTAAAAATTAGCCTGTGTAGTCAAATCTAAGTCCAATGTTTGAACAATTAAAGGACCATATTTGAAAACCAATTAACAGAAACTCCTGAGGGTTGCTTCAATGCAAGAATGTGACTAGCTAATAAAAATACGACCCCCAAGGCACAAGCTCCAAAGTGCTTCTCAAGTTTTTTTTTTGTCATGACAGCATGCACATACTGAAGTTAAGTATTAGTGCACTGGTCTGCTCCAGATGAAAGGCAAGTTACCATCTCAGCAGATTTTGATGCTTGCTTTCTACCAGTTACCTTAAAATTTGTGTTTGCTTGAAGTTTTTATGCAACTAATCGCTTACCATTTCCCAGAGTGAAGGGAAACCTTTACTGAGTGAGAACCTCAGTTCCATCCTGCATGGGAGTTACCATTGGTAACACATTCTCCGTGTTATTTACTAATCCATCCTGGTTTACACCAAGATTCCTCCAGCTGCCAATGCGTGGAGTGAAAGGAGTGCTGCGTGCTTTGGCATGAGGCCCGGTGCTGCAGAACCACCAGCCAGAGTTTTCTCACCTCTCTTACAAGGATGACAGCACCAAACTGAGCACTCTGGAGGAGTCTAAGAACTTCTTCAGTTACAAGCTCAGGGCTTTGCAGCAACCAAGTAAATCTGCATTCTTGCACAGGCCTGCACCCCTCCTCTTTGTCTCTTGCACCTACTTCTGATCATGATAGCAGCAGAAATTTGATGGCATTGTGATATTCCTTTATGTGTAACAGTCATGTTACCAGTAAGACAATCAAGAATCTACCTACTCTCTTAACATTTCCGTTCACCTGTATGTTATAATAAAAATGTATTTTTTAAAGGCTAAACTGTAACCAGTAAAGTTTTTCTCTAAAATCAGTCAAATATTTTAAGTTCTGCTACCAAGAATGTAATAAAAATGAAGTGGTGAAAGAGCAACCTCAAGAATAAAAAGAAAAATCAATAAATTAAATCAATTCAGGTGAATATTACAAAAAGGGATTCTTCAGGAGACTATCCATACTCTTTCAGGTTACGGGTTTAACAATCCTTCTTTTAGACACTTAGAGATTAAAATACTTCATGATTCAACATCCATAAAGCATCAATCTTGTGTGAAATTGCTTCCCATAAAGCTAGAGAATGTATGAGATCCCAACACATCCCTGATACTGATCTAAATAATTCTGATTGCATGCACAGGCAGACAGACTGCATAAGTAGATAAACTGCTCAAAATGTTAACATGTTTTATCACTTTTAAACTCATCAGGAATTCAGCATACTACTTCATACACAAAAGGTCCAACTACAAAGACCCACAATGATTTAATCAGTGTTCCCAAGTTATTAAGGACAACTAATCATGCCAAATCAGGCAAGTTTGAAGATGATGAATATTTATAAGGTTTTGTTATGTAGTTCATTTTGAAGAAATTCTAAAGTCTCGCTACAATTAAAGCATTTTCAAGCTTTTTGCCAAGTCTGTAATTGACTCAGAAAATTCCCTCCTAATGATGGTGGCCAGGGCAGATGCCTGCCTTGCTCTTGTTTCCTAAACAGTCCAACTTCTACAGCTTCTAAATCACAGCAGTAAAACTTGGTCTGCCACAGGCTCCACTGCCAACGTGACAGCAGAAACCCTGGTGTGTAACAGCGGCATACAGGAATTACCAGTAGCATTAATGAGCCCACACCACGTGTGACCTTGGCAAAAACAAGGGCCCTGGGAGTTTCACAGGTAAGATCAGGCCCCATCTGAGTAACTGGCCTGAGAAGTACAGTGATGTACTGGCCAAAAAAGATGGGATATACAACCAACACACCATAAAGATAATTTACTGCCCTAAATCTACATTCCTTAACTTGAGCACTCCACAGTTTCCACAGCACTGGGTATAAAAGCCAAACAAAAAGGCAGGACATGATAGAATCTGATTTTACACATAGCAATAAAGGATAACAAGTTTTTTTTGATCTCTAATAACCTGAGCTTACTTTTCCTATGTCCTCAAACATTGCCCCAAACAACGAATCCAAACACAACCTCCAAGGTAAACAAGCTCTAACTACATTCACCAGAAACAAGACAACTGATCTTTCCCTAGCAATTCCTGCTTCGATTTTTTACAAAATTCCAGAAGGGTTTTGAAGCCTTTGATTATGTGGAAGACTGGGGGCGGGGGTCAGGGGATGGGTAGTGTTGTTAAGTAAAATTACCTGGTTTTAATCTTTAGCTGTCATTAAAATACAAAAAAGTATCATTAAAATTTTCACAAATCTGGCATAGTAATTCGGTTTGCATCAGTATTTTCAAATTGCATGTTAAGAACAAGACTGATCAGACTTGTTTCTGTGCCACATGACCAGCTGCTTCAAAGTGTATTTTACACATTTCCTTAAGAAATGTACTCACTAATTCAATTAATTGCTTTGTTCATTGAATACTTGCAGACCAGTAGTCCTCATTCTCTCTTCCCTCCCCCCTGACATTTTTCCTCCATCAGCCTACAGCTGCACAGCTTGCTGGACACTACCACAGTCCTGGGGTTGTAGAGGACCACCACCCAGGACTGTGGTGGTGTCCAGCATGAGGCCCTGCACACACAGTGGAAAATATTAAACTGGATGCTACAGGAGAGACCCCTGTGCTTTATTCTAACTGTGTTCTGATGTGTATTTCATAGATTTTATATGCAAGTAGCACATCAGATTGCCCAAAAGTCTTTGTAAAGCCAGCTCACTTAATGCTTTATGCTACCATCTGTCTTATACCCTCAAAAAGAAAAACTTGTGAGGTCTGAATTTAAAAAAAACAAAACAAGCAAGATAAGACTATAACTTCAGTTATACTGCATAACAACAAGAAATTCAGAGAAAAATGAGAGAACTGGCAAGAAAATCTGATCTAACAACAAAAACAGAGAGAACTTTAGAATTCTGAATCATTAAAAGCACTGTAATCCCACATTAAAAGCAACTGCTTATCTAACACTAGAGCTTTGACATGAGCAACAAACCCATAACAACATGCAGTTTACAAGAGTCAGCGGTGTGTTTCAACAAAGGAAGCCCTGGCTGTTCACCTATTTTGTAGTTTAGTTTTTACAATTCTGGACAATTCAATTCTGGTTCTACTGTTAACATTATAAAAAAACTCTCAGCTCTACAGCACTCTTTTCCACCTCAATTGTTCAGGCAAGTTATAGATCTGACTCATTCTAAAACAAGATGCAGAAGGTAAGATTTTAACAGAAAGCTGTAGAGAAGCAACTTTCAAATATGATCCATCAAAAATCACCTTATTATATACATACAATGCTATCTCATAAGAATATTTTAGCAACTTATAGGCATCATAAAAGCTGAAAGCAAAGATACTCACTGACAGATCATGCATATACAAATACATAACCAGATACAAAACTGATTAAAGCAATTTCTCTAGATTTTTGTTACAAACTTTTTGATTTCTATGCTGTTAAAAATCATACACCAGAGTTACTACAAAAGCATCTAATACAATAGAATTAATGTGTCAAGCATATCAATCCCACATGCTATTTTTCAAATGGTCTGACTGCATTTTTAGTAAATGACTTCTACAATAACCAGCAATGACCCCTATACAGCTAGGAGCCTAACACCTTCCAGTACAGTGAAACACTGGAGGTAATGAACTTCTTGTCTCCCTTCCCTCTTTCTTCCGGATCTAACAGGGGAGGGGAGTGCTTCTGTATTCATGTGCAAAATAAATTATATGCTTGACACTTCAATCAATTCCAAAAGGCACTGTTTCATCCAAGGGATTAAGCCTCAGCCTTACACTGACTGAAGACAGCGCAAGCGAGCAAAAAAAGCAGGCAAACATAGAAATAAGAATCCTTCTAGGGACTTCCCAACTAGAATAGGTAATTTTAATGCTGTATATGAGATGAAAAGGAGGTAAGATGTACCTGAGAAATTATCTTGCTACTTGACATACAGATGAAGGTTAAAAATGTGATGAAAAGAAAAAGTTAAAGCATGAACAAAATACAGAGATGGAAACAGGGAACATGTAACTGAAAAAAAGATTCTTAATTTTCACATCTTAAAAAGAATCATTACATGAAAGAACTATGCCTGCTCTCATTTCATTTATGTAAATCCTAATTCACAATTAAAATTAAATGGATGATTATATCACGGTTGTAGGCAGTATGAAAACATAACAGGCCTACCCACATATATAAAGTTAAGTCCAAATACTACATATATTCACATGCTTAAAGAGGAGTAATCTAGCAGGAGAAACTACAGCCTGAGAAAAGCACTGGCTCCCAATATACACCGTGGATTACCTTTACAATTCTGAAGGATAAATAGCAATAATGAACAGTAACGGTGCATCTGAATTTTGACACACAAGCACTGACAGCATGAGTCATCATAACTCACTTTTTTCCCCAGAAAGATGCTACTTTTGACGTCTTTTGCTTGTGCAGTATTAAACATAGGTTTGGCTACTAAGGTAACAAATGCAATGTTAATGAAAGAAAGAAAACAACTTAGCCTTTGTCCCTTACCCCAGCTCCCTTCCTGGAAAAACTTTGCCGAGTTGTTATGCAGTTTAAATTGCCCCTAAAAGTGAGCTATGCCAAGCCTCCCGCCCGCTCCTCCCTTGACTGAGGTTAGTTGCTCTCTCTCCACTGGAGCTGGTGACACTGGTAACACAAAAACTCAGTAACAAGCCCCGCACAATGCCAGTGCCAGCCAACTCGTCCGAAACTGAAGAGGCCGCTCCCATCAAGTTTGGGTAGCTGATAGTTTCTTCTTGAAGATCTTAAACTTTTTTCCCCCCATAATTATGGCTTAGGAAGACACGGCAAGTTAAGTAACATGAGAATTTACGAAGGTTTTCTGAGGGGGAAGGAGAACAACAAAGCAAGCCCCCGGGTAACGAAAGCCGCACGGCTGATGACCAAGCCTGCTTTGTCAAGGCAGGTGCAGTTGCAAACACCGGAGCACTTCAGCCCAGGCTCCCGAGCGGCAGGGCAGGCCGCAAGGCAGGGCACAAGGCAGGGCACAAGGCAGGACACAAGGCAGGACACAAGGCAGGGCTTAGGCCTCCTTAGCACACGCGGCCCCGTCACCCCCAGCTCGCCCACCGCCTCCTCGGAAGGCTCCGCCGTCAGCCCCGCTCCGCGGCCCGAGCTCTCCCGGCTCCCCGCGGCACTCGGGGCAGGGCGGGCGCTGCCCTAGACTGACAAGGTGCCCCCGCCCGGCCCCGCCGCCACCTCTTATACCACCCGCCGGGGGCTCTCCGGCCTCATGGTCCCGGGTCACACGGCCCCGGGACCCGCGGCCCTGCCCCGGCTCCGCCGCACTTGCCCCGTACCCGAGAGAGCTGCGCCGCCGGCCCTGTGGGAAACAGCGTGAGGCCGGGGCGGCCCAGAGGCGTGTCCAGCCCGGCAGAGCCCGGCTCAGCACAGAGAACAGTCGCTGCCGCATATCCCCGGCGGCCCCGCCGCCAGCGCCGGCCTTGCCCCGCCGCCGCCTCCCGGCTCGGCCCGGCTCCGCTGGCCTCA
>VZTJ01005785.1:311661-342235 GCA_013397795.1 Orthonyx spaldingii | reverse complement strand
CGCGCGCGGCTGGCCCGAGTCCCGGCGCGGCGGCAGCGCCCCGGTCCCGTCCGCGGCCCGCCATGGCGTCCTTCGGCTCGCAGTGCGGCGGCGGCACCAAGAAGGAGGAGAAGGGCAAGAACATCCAGGTGGTGGTGCGGTGCAGGTACGCGCGGCGGCGCTTCTCTGGGCGAGCGTTGGGGGCCGGTCCGCGGGGAAGCCGCGCGGAGGTCCCGCGTCGGTGCCTCCGGGACTCGGGCCCGGGCGTTTTCTGCGCTGTGCCCCGGACAGCCCGCGCGGCCGGCGGCCCGGGCTGCCGCCATGTGACAGGCACCGTGCAGCTGTGCCGCTGCCGGGCCGCTGTGTCCGGCTGCGGATGCCTTCCCCGCGGGATCGCTGTGAGAGAGCCACCCGCATCCCGGAGTGGTCCCGGCATCGTCCCGGGCGCCGGTCTGCGGGTGAGGCGGCACCGCGCGCCCCGCGGGGAAGCGGCGCTTCCGCAGAAGTAAGGCTGCTGCGAGCCGTTTCTTATAGCTTAAAAAGGCAAAAAGCTGCAGTTTCCGCACTTGATTCAGCGCACACCCAGTATGAAGCTGCGTAGGAAGCTCAAGAAGAGCTACGCAGAGTTCAAGACATACAAAAACCCAGTCTGAATTTTGCCCTTCTGTGAGCTCCTGTGGGAAGTCGCTACGGTTTAACAGCTAGAATTGTTGCTACGCCTTCTCTGGTGTATCTGTCGCATAACTTCCGTGATGCAGGCTTTCCAGGGGACAAGCAATGGGATGGGGATTCATTGCTGAAGTAATAATGATGTCTTGGTCGATGAGATGAACTTACTTTTTGGTGTGAAGTGATAAATTTCATGTACCACAAAATTAGGTTCTCTTTGTAATTCTGAGGTGGCTTTAAAGAATTGCTCACTGATACTAGATCTTAAATAATCTTAAAGCATTGTATGTTAAAACTGTAATACTGGTAATGCATTTAGGTATGGTGTTTGAAACATCCTTAGAAGTTCCCCAACTGGCTCTTTTTTTGAGCCAGACCTGCAAGTGTTAGCTTATATATTATGTTTTAGTACTTTTTTCAGTCATATTCTTAAGCTTACTAGTCCTGCTTTTACAGATGCACAATGAATGTAGAAATTAAAATCAATTTAGCCTTATCTTTGCAATGCATCTAGAAAGCTCCTGAAAGAAACGTTGTGGGATTGGTGAAAGTGTTGATGTGAGTCAAGGCTATTGCAAAATATTAAGTTTGTTGAAGCAATTGGATTTGAAATACTGTCACGAGTAACTGTTTTCCTTTTATCTCTCTTAATTGTTCTGGAATAGCCTCATTAGGTACTAGTATCTATTTTAACTAAATAGATACTTTAAGCTAAATATATTAACTAAATATAATGCTCACTATGACAGTAGCATTAGGGTTGTCCATGGTGTCATGTTCTGCTTATGTTGCAGCTCACAGCATAATTGTCGTGTCAAGAGTTAGTTTCTAACCTCTAAAAACTTTCTTGACTGTCCTTGCTCTTGCCTTTTGTAGAGCTTTTTTTTTTTTTATTAATAGCTTCAGGTTATTTGAGCTAGTACAAGTTTTTTCCACCTTCCATTTTTCTTCTGCATCAAGTCAGAATCTCCTCATCTTACAGATATGAAGGTAGATGCAACTGTGTTCTTTGGTGTCCTAATTTGTTCCCAAAACCTGATCAGTCTGAGCATATCAAAATTTTTTCAAGCTACACATTTACTGAGCTTTGGTAAAACATGAATTTGGAAACCTAAAAGGCATGCATTAATACCGTTAATGTACCTAATGTGTTTCATACCCAAGGGGATGAGCCTGAGGTCAAATGTATCCATGGCATAACAGGCAGCTGCTTGTGTGGTGGCCATGGTGATCTGTACTCCTGCTAAAGCCCAGCTAAATTGTGCTGCTAATATCATAGCTGTGGCTATTGCACCTTCTGGGATGGACTGACCCAGTGTTACATGGTTACACAGCAGAATATGTTCATTGTTCAGCCTTCTCTTGCTTTAAAAGTCACAAAACCGAAGCTGTAACTTGCTTTTGTGAACAAGATTTTAGTGATCTGCTGTTGTCATTAGTTGGTGTTGCACCCAAGTGTCCCGTGGTCTGTTTAGAATCTGACACTTCAGCCTCAGTGATGTATTGAGGAAGAAATATTAGCCACAAGGTTCAGGAAACTGGAGGTGCCATGTGTTTGTGGTTTTCTTGTGTATTGCTTTTTTAACATTATTATTATTTAGAGAGTATCTGAAGAGTCTTTAGTGTCAAGCTATTAAAGAGTACAAGGTTGTAAAAGTTACGTTTTCAAGTTGACTGCTCAGGTCAACTCTACAGGTAGCATAGACATTCAGTGCAGTAGCACTGCAAAATGAAGAATAAAATGGTATTTCCTGCTTTTAGGACATTTCCTTGCATTTCAGGAGAAATAGTGGAAAATGTCCCTTTGAAGAAAATGGTGTGCACCAGGTTTGAATTAACTTAGTGCTGAAACAAAATGCTCACCATAAAGTTAAAAAATTTTGTTGTACTTCTATTAAACCTTTTTGCTATGACTGGCTTTAAATTTATGTGGACTTCCTCCCCTCCCTAAATCTGATGTTTTGTCTGTCTTATTAAATACTATTCAGGTGCATCAGTGTTATAAAGGTTCTAGTATTGCTGTTTACTGTCCTGCAATTAGTAGGGTTTTTTGGTATTTTTAGTTCTTTAGAGTGTTGTGTCATCAGCATTTGATTCACCATTGTATTAACTTGCATGTGTAAGTGTTTTCCTTTTGTTTTGAAGGCTCTTATTGAGACAACTGTTTGGTCTGTTTAATCTTCTACCCCCTGCAATTAAAATGTTCTAATGCCTGTTAGCTATGTGTGTGTCCAGATAATCTTAAAAGTGGTTATAGGCTTGTCAAAAATATGTATGTAACAAACAAAAAGCTAGAGATACCAGAGTTGCCTTGCAGTGGATGAAAGGAGAAACAGAGTCTGTAAACTGCCAAATTGTGGTGTTTTTTCTTAAACAATTATTAAACAGAGAAAAACTTTGTTCCTATTGCCCAGTTACGCTATTTTAGGTCCTTAAACTGAGTGATATTACTGCTTCATCTGTTTGTGTTCTTGTTAGCAATGATTTCAATCTGATATTCCTGACTCCTGTCTTTTTAGGCCTTTTAATGCCTCAGAGCTTAGAGTGAACTCCTACACTGTTGTGGACTGTGATCACACAAGAAAGGAAGTCAGCGTCCGCACTGGAGGAGTGACAGATAAGTCATCAAGAAAGACCTACACGTTTGATATGGTTGGTAACTGCTTGTCAAGTTGGGGACTTCTAGAAACAAGCTAGCACGTAGTGTGACGTTATACATTATTGTATGGATAAATGTTGTCTTTGTGCCAATAGGTTTTTGGAGCTCAGGCAAAGCAGATTGATGTATACCGGAGTGTTGTGTGTCCCATTTTGGATGAAGTTATTATGGGCTACAACTGTACAGTGTTTGCGTAAGTAAGCCAGTAATTAGCATTAGGAAATTTTATTTGTGTTTTAGTTTCTTGTTTACGTTTTTTTTTTGTTGTTCTCACAGTTATGGCCAAACTGGTACTGGTAAGACCTTCACAATGGAAGGGGAGCGGTCACCCAATGAAGAATATACTTGGGAAGAGGTATATTTTCACTCCTGAGATTTCTCCTGTCTGTACTGTAGTTCAAAGGTGGAAACTGCAGAAGGCTAAAGAAAACCAAAGGTTGATGCCTTTCAAATTCTGAAGATGCCTTCCCTTCAATGTTTGTAGATTAACAAATAGTCTCATTCATTTCTATGAAAAGCACAACTTTATGTCTTTAATACATTGCATTCAACTCCTGGCAATTTTCACATGGAAGGTCATCTTTATTCTTGTTTATATCTAATCACACTATTGAGTTGAAACTCTATCCCCTAGCTCCAAATCTCTTTCAGTACATTTATAAATTAAATATTTCTTTTTAATTTGTAGGATCCACTAGCAGGTATCATACCCCGTACATTGCATCAAATATTTGAAAAACTCACAGGGAATGGTACCGAATTTTCAGTGAAAGTCTCTCTTTTGGAAATCTATAATGAGGAGCTTTTTGATCTTCTGAATCCTACTCCTGACGTCGGAGAAAGACTGCAGATGTTTGATGATCCTCGAAACAAGGTTAGTGCTACAAAATTTGTTATTTTGAGGCTTTCTGGATTGTTGAGAGATGTATAATAAACATGTATTATTTTCTGACAGAGGGGTGTAATTATTAAAGGCTTAGAAGAAGTAACAGTACACAACAAAAATCAAGTTTACCAAATCCTGGAAAGGGGTGCAGCCAAAAGAACAACTGCAGCTACTTACATGAACGCATATTCCAGGTACAAATTTCCCCATTTCAGAAACTTTGTTTTGTTCTTTCTTAAACAGAACCTTACTGAAGAAGTAAGACGCTAGTGCAAACGTGGCATCATCTTGATGTTGTCTATCATAGTGCAGCCTGTCAAATGTGGGTTAGAAAGCCAGAGTTACAATTTCTTCCTGATTGCATGCTGTGGGATGATTGCAATAGGTATACGAAGGGGTACTATGGTTTAACCTCAACCAACAGCCAGGCCCACCCAGCCACTCATTCACTCCCCCACCTGCAGGACTGGGGGAGAGAATTGGAGGTGTAAAAGCTGGAAAACTCAGGGGCTGAGATAAAGACAGTTTAGTAGGGACAGCAAAAGCTGTGCACACAAGCAAAGCAAGAAATTAATTCACTGCTTCCCATGGTTCCCATCCACCTCCATGACAGCAGGGCCCTCACCATGTGTAACAGTGATTTGGGAAGACAAATGCCATTCCTCCAAATGTCCACTCCCCACTTTATATACTGAGCATGATGCCATATGGTCTGGAATATCCCTTTGATAATTTGGGGTCACCTGTCCTGGCTGTGTCCCCTCCCAACCTCCCATGCACTCAGAACCTCCTCACCAGCGTTACAGCGTGAAAAGCCCTCACAAACATCATCTCTGTATTATCAACCCTGTGTGCAGCACAGATCCAAAACACAGCCCCATACCAGTGACTCTGAAGAAAACTAGCTCCACCCCCAAAAAAACCAAACAAACAGTACAAAGAGCATCATAAAATCTGAATATTTCTCAAGTTAAAAATGGGCAAGCTATTTCTCCCAGCATTGTTTTTAACATAAGCTTCCCCTCTTGTTTAGTTTGCCTGCTTTGTGATTAATATATCCTTTGTAAATGTGCAGTGTCTCTTTGGAACAGTAGCCCTGGAATTCCACCTAACCCTAGCTGAGACAAAAGCATTGTAATGTTCTTAATTAGACACCTAGAATGTTGAAGTTTAACTCAAAGTTACAAAGTTAACTTTGTCAAAGCTTTCTATGCCTGTGAAAAGAGAAGACCTAAATCTGACAGATACATAAGTGAAATTCATTGCATATACTGGCATGAGATAAATACTACTTGCAGTAGATACTGTACATTTTCAAAAAGAAGGTTCCTTTCAATTTTGGAAGATGTTTAGTTGATATACCTGTGTGAGACAGGTGGGTTGTCTTTATTCTAGCTGTTCTAGGCGTTTGGATGATTTGGCCAGTCCCACTTATTAAACAAACTTGGTGTAGGAGTCTTGAGTATCCTTTCCTCTCCTCACCAACAGTAGAAAATGAAACATTAGGATTTGTTACTGAAGTTTGGAATTTCAAAATACTGCTAAGATCTGCTTTTTACAGATCAACACAAGACTTTCATTTCAAAATCTGGCTTCCACAAAGTCTTTGCAAACTGAGTTGTGGAAGCTGGGGATAAGGTTATGTGGCAATAAGGGCTACTTCATATGGTTGCAGGTCACAGGATGTAATAGAGGCACCTGGGTCAAAAATAACTTTCTTTTTCTTACTGGCTTCACATTCTTGAGCTGCAGATATGGTATCTGTCACTGTGAGCAAGTAGTGATCCAGTGTTGCAATAGTAAGGAATCTACCCTGCTTGTACTGTATTTTAATTTCAACGTATACAGAGCATGTCTGTCTACTGATGGAAGGAAATGGGTGTTTTCTGCCACAGATTAGAACACAGAACTCATTTTGTCTGAGATTCCAGGGAATTTTGAGAATTCATTGTGCTTGGGGTGTTGTTTTATGTGTGGTCAAACTGGTGTAATTGCACATCTATGAGTTTCTATTTATGTCAGCTTCCTGTAGCAAAAACTTATTAAAGGAATAAACTCAACCTAAAATCGTCTTAACTATGAGAGTGGTGAAACACTGGAACATGTTGCCCAGAGAAATTGCGAATGCTCCATCCCTAGAAGTGTCCAAGGTCAGGCTGGATGGGGCTTTGAGCAGCCTGGTCTAGTGGAAGGTGTCCTTGCCCATGGTAGGGGGATTGGAGTTAGATGAAACCATTCCATGATTCTATGATCTTAAACTGTATTACTGTGTTTGATCGAAAAAGGAATTGAACTTCCAAATTTTTAATATTGGATTCAGCTAGCTGCTGAATTTTTTTATTTCTTAGCCTGAATAAAGAAAGTTATGTTCCTTAATCTCACGTTCTGTGAAACTGTTCTTAGCATAAGGACTGAAAAAAAATCTACAAGTCAGTTTTCATGAGATGCTTATGAGTTGAGAATACACAAATGTAAGCAAAACCTAGGCATTTCTCTTGCTTCTCCTTGAAATAAGATAAAATTTGTCAGGATTGATTGAGTCAAATGTCCTCCAGTTGCACCATATTCATGTGTACACACATACACAAAACTATACTTGGCAAAATAACTTTGTGTATTGAAAATGTAATTTGCAGTTCATGGGCTAAATGTATTCTCTATCAAGAGCACAGAACTTGTAGCAGTTGTATAACAAGTAGATATTTGGCTTTAATAGAACATCTGAAACTGGTTCCTCTTGCAGCCGTTCCCACTCTGTGTTTTCAATTACCATCCATATGAAAGAAACAACAGTAGATGGAGAAGAACTTGTTAAAATTGGAAAGCTAAACTTGGTAAGCATTTAAACTAAGCATCATTGATAGAATTTTTAGTCATGAACTAGAATTTATTAGAGTTTTTTCCTGATAAGGGGAAAAATTATTTTTCTCCTGAAGTCATATGGAGTATGTTTGTCACTCTGAAAAATATCAGTTCCATTTGTCACCCAGTGTCTCCTGAAAAAATCGTAAGCTCTTTTATGTGTTCTGCAAGACTTTGGGGCAAGCATTCTTCTGGGTGATTGAGACAAAAGCATAACATGCCTTTCAGGTTGATCTTGCAGGAAGTGAAAACATTGGTCGATCTGGGGCAGTTGACAAAAGAGCTCGTGAAGCTGGAAATATCAACCAATCTCTGCTGACACTAGGAAGAGTTATTACTGCTCTAGTGGAAAGAGCCCCTCATATTCCATACAGGGAATCTAAACTCACAAGAATCCTTCAAGACTCTCTTGGAGGACGGACAAAAACATCAATAATTGCCACAATTTCGCCTGCATCTATAAATCTTGAGGTAAATTTAAAGTCTGAAAACCTATTCCTAAAATAAATAATATATTTTACTAATGATACCAAAATATGAGTTGACCTCAGCTTGACCTAGTGTCACATCTGTTTTTCACAGGAAACATTGAGTACACTGGAATATGCCCATAGAGCAAAGAACATAATGAACAAACCTGAAGTTAATCAGAAGCTAACAAAGAAAGCTCTTATTAAGGTAACTAGACACATATCTTAAAAAATGAAGTTACAGATTAGGCTTGATTTTTTGTAAATATGGTCTTGATGCTATTTTGGTTTTTTCCTTTTTTCTTTCACGTATTCTCTGTATCCTTTAAATGTTTATTTGTAGCTTTGTAGCTTCCTATTGTAGCTTAGTATCAGCATTTTCCTAGGTAGGAAGACAAAACAAATTCCAAGGCCCCTATCCTATCTTGATTCTCCCTGCCTACCAAGGTTGAAAACAGCTCTTTGAGACACATTTTCATTAACAAAGTACTGCTTAGTACCAGAGGAGGGCTCCAGAGAAGGGTTGAACCTAAATGGGGAATTGCATCACCACTTGTCCTCCGAATTGGTGCTTTTTTTTGTCAATTATACTAATTTACCAAATTTATAAAACTGTATGCACCCCCATGGGGGGGTGGGCTTTTTTGGACACTCTTCCATAACTGCCCCTGAAGGCTTCCAAATGAAGATCCACCTTTATATTCCCTTCTATACTAAAAACTATCTCGAGTTTCATTTCCAGGTTGGGAAAAAGGCAGCAGTCTTTGTTGTGTGGGAGTTATGAATATGGGAGAAGCTGTCACTAGAGCAGTGCTTTTCCAAAGTGATTTTAATTAGTGAACTGATGTTTTTGAAGTAGAGCTGCACTGGTATAGCAATAGTCCTTGCAAATACTGGAACTGTTGATAAGACTAAAGTGGAACAGAGGCTATTGCTGCTAGCTGTGACTGTGGGTATTACATGTTTGCAAGTTATTGGAGAGCGATTAAATGACCCTGGATTTTTTTTTCTGAAGTTGCTGTATTAGTAGGTTCATTCCCTAGAAAGTGCTTGAATTAAACTGAACTTGTCAGGAAGTACAAGTGAAGAGCCAATGTCAAGTAACTCTGCCTCTGAGGAAGTTGTGATTCTCGTCGTAAACTGCTAAATGCAACCAAGTATGACCTTCAAATGGAAAATTTCAATGCACTACATATAGCCAATATATATCCAATGATGGGAATTTAAATGGTGCTATACTGAACTTAGAACAGAAGTGAAGTGCTTTGCTCTTGTACTTACGCAAAACTTCTATAGAGCACCACCTTTGTGAAGTATCTGTTAAGCTGGATATCGAAACCAAAATAGAAATTTTCAGGTTTACATGTGATTTTTTTTCTTTATGCAGGAATACACTGAAGAGATTGAGCGTCTGAAGCGAGACCTCGCTGCTGCACGAGAGAAAAATGGAGTCTATATTTCTCTTGAAAACTATGAGTATGTCTGCAAAATTTCTATAAAATAACTAGCAACAAATCTCAGATACTGGTACCTATCCTTATACAGAAATACTTTCAGATCTATTTTCAACCTAGAAAGTTGAAGGTAGTTAGGAAAACTTAACTGTTTGCTCAACTTGTTATTTCAAAATTATTAGATAAAATCTAGTAGGCTTGCACTGAGGAATTTATGTATATGGGGAACTTACCATAGGCGTTATCAGCTTGCAGATTTACACATGCAACATTTTTTTTTTTTCAGTGGAAGCTAACACAGGGAAGTAAACTTGATATATTTAACTTCACTTTTAATAGGGGTAGTTTGCACAGAAAGTTTACAATGGAAAATTTTCTTAAGTCTTTTCTGCCTTAAGTGAAAATTACCTGCTATTCATATAGAATTTAGCAATATTTATTTTTTGAAATTACTGCAGGTGTAGTGTGAAATCTTGCAATTGCTTCTTACTTGACTAATTTGTTTATTTTCATCTTTGCTTGAGGGCCCTTAATGGAAAGCTGACTGTTCAGGAAGAACAAATTACAGAGTATATTGACAAAATCAGTGTCATGGAGGAAGAAGTGAAAAGAGTAAGTGATGTTTTTCAGCTGTGGCTTAAATATGCCAAAAAATGGAAGAAATTCATTCCTCCTTTCAAAAGGAGGAAACGAGTTTGAGGAAAGAATAGTCAGAAGATTTGTTGTTGTTATTGTTGTTCTTAAAAGTTTCCCAATTTAGTTAAGAGTGGGAGCTTCCTAATCCTTGAAGTTAGGAATTTGAAATAACATATATGAAATTGCAGGTTGCGATATTTATTTTTAAAGCCATTTTCATGTCTACTACTGTAATTTGCTTTGCTGAATTTTCAGCAAAAAATCTGCTTGTAAAATGGCATCATCTCAGTTGACAGGTATCTGCTTAGGAGCAAAGAATGAGGGGAGAGTGGTCATGAGCTCCCATTAACAAGCTGCAAGAAAATTTGAGCTCCTTGTTTAAGAGAAATGTAGATATCAATTTACTGGTGTATGTAATTCCTCTATGTAATCAGCTTTACTGACTGTTTTCAGTCTATCTGGTTATGTTTGTTCAGTGGGATTCTTTTCCTTGTACTGTAACAGTAGTTTGCTCCTGTGTTTTGAGTGGGGAAGCAAGGGATTATTGCAGTGAGAATGGCTTGATGTTTTCAGTGATTACAAAGGCTATACTACAAACCTGTAATTTGGGTTTAAGACCTGAGTCCTATAGCTGAAATCACGTTGCTAAATAACAATTTGCCTTCTGGTATTGTCACATAATTTGAGAGATGTGAAATGAGACTGTCAAATTTATAAAAAGTGGTGTGGTCTTTTTGATTATTGTCTTCCTGTTTAGGTCACTGAATTATTCAGAGTCAGCAAAAATGAACTTGAACAGTGTAAAACAGATCTGCAAATCAAAGAGGAAGAACTAGAAGAAACACAAAAAGATCTGCAAGAAACAAAGGTTCAGCTGGCTGAAGAAGAATATGTGGTTTCAGTTTTGGAAAACACTGAACAAAAACTTCATGACACAGCTAGCAAGGTTGTCACATTTCTTGTACCTAAAGCTTTCTATGTTTAGGAGTTTCATGGACTATTCGAGGAAACCAATTGTTACTAAAGCATGATGTGAGTGGGACAAGACCTGAATTTAAGATGAAAAACTAGGATTAGATTGCAGGAGTTTGTCTGTGGTAGTATTGACAGTTGCCTGCTAAACACTGATTCGTCTGGAACTAACTTTCCCTCAGGCCAGTTTGTCATGGAAGTTTCAGTGCTTTGCAGTATCTATTATCATGAGTTGTTTTGCAGAATAAGTAGTTTTCTTTCAAAATCTTACAACTGGTCCTGCAAAACAGTAAACTATACATAACTGAAGAACCTGGTCTAGTGAAACATGTCCCTGCCCATGGCAGGAGGCTTGGAACTAAATGGTCTTTAATGTCCCTTTCAACCCAAACCATTCTATGAACAGGGGTAGAAAAGCAGCAAAAAGCTTTGAATAATGTTACCATAAAACACAGAGTTGACAGGGCATGGCTTTGATGTGTTTGTATATTGGTCATAATAACCAAAACAGACTTGAGGTAGGGAGAGAGAGTATCCTACCATTTAAATTACAAAGTGATGAAACTTGTATCTTCAGGTTGTACCATGACAATTTCTTTCTATTTGGATTCCTGTAAGTTTGGGAGGGAGTGCCTGGTTTTTGCATGTGGATTGTGGAGTGTTTGTATGAGACAAATAGCTACAGAAATTTTATATGCTCACTACAAAACCATACTATTTGTATGAATTCTAAATTATTTATCACAGGACTAGTACTGGAAACCCCTTACTTGAGTACTATATTAAAGAATATATTTACTGTCAGATTATTTAGAAAAAATTGAAGTGCTCAGGTATTTTTCAGTTACTATTCTGGGATAAATGATACCTTAACTCCTTAAATACTGAGGATGTCATTTATTAATGCTTTGGTTTTATAGCCAGAACAAATGGTCTCTAGTAGGTAACTTGTTCCCGTGTTCTAGAAGTATAAATTACATATCACTGGGGTCCAAAACAGTTGTCATTGGATGATGTAAGGGGAAATACCTGTCCTCCTAGAGAGACAGCTTCTTTAACTCAGAACTATTGTTGCTTTTCCTTATATGATAGATGCTTGACTTCTTGTTTAAAGACTTACCAAAATAACTTTAAAAATTATAGTTACTTAGTACAGTTGAAGAAACTACACGAGATGTATCTGGGCTCCATGCGAAACTGGACCGTAAGAAGGTTGTTGATCAGCACAATGCTGTCGTCCAAAATACATTTGCAGAACAAATGAATGCTTTGTTCAGCAAAATACAAGATTCAATTACTGAAAACAGTTTGAAGCAGCAACAGATGTTGACATCTTACACAAATTTTGTAGGTAAGTGTAGCACCTGTATCAGTAGTCATCCTGAAATTTTGCAATAGTAATGTCAAAGGCTGCTTCCTAAAATGTATCTATTTTAGGAAAGCAGAAATGGCTTTGTTTAATTGGCATAATGATTACAGTTGCACCAGTAATAATGTATCTGGGATGATCCACATCCATGACTGGAGCACAGTCTTCCTGTGCTGTAAGGGGCAATAAGGTGATGAGCAATGAAAAGAGTTCCAATCTTAGAGGGGAGCTTTAAAAAATTTTGTAACTCTTAATTTCTTTTGTAGGTGACCTCCTGTCTACCAGTTATTCTACAGCAGATATTCTTGCATCAGTTGTATCAGCATCTTTTGCCTCCCTTAAAGAACTGGTGTCTACTGAAGTGTCCCACATGTCTGAAAAAATAACACACCATGAGAATCTATCGCTTGATTGTAAAGCTGAGCTGCTGAGATTAATTGTTAGTACATTTGCATACTCTTACTGAAATATTTGAAACTGGTTTTGATCAAAAGGGGTTCTGTAAATATATGAGGTTTTTTTATCTACTTCACTGCCTGTCCCTCCCCACTTCCCCTTCCATGTTACCCCCACAAGCTGTAATGTACTATATAGAATATATACTGTCATAAGAGAGCACATGGATATGTACACAATGGCTTCTTACAAATGTAGACAAAGGAACAGCCATATTCTGTTTTAATTCTTTTTCTCTTCCTAGGAGGAACATGAAACTGGATTAGGAAGGGCAGTAAATAACTTGACACCAGTGGTAGAATTTGTCTTGGGGTTAAACTGTCAGTTTCAAAGTAACATAAAGAAATATTCTGCTGTGGCTGACCAGGTAATGCACATAACCTGCCTCTTTGCCTCGTGCTCTCCTATTTTATTGAATTTACAGATAACATATTGTTTGTTTTTCTGCAGTATGTCAGAGTGTTTCCACTTCTTGTCTGGCCTTTTCCCCTTTATCTTGTTGCATGAGTTCTACCTTTTAACTTTCTTTCACAATTTTTTCCTCTCCTGAGACTGGTAAATTTACTTTTTATCTATATTGGCACAACTGCTTGACTAAATACCACAGTAGAATGGTAAAACATGGATGCTTAAATCTTTATGTAACAAATATTTGATGATAACATTTAATATATTCTTCCCTGTATTTTAGAAATCTAAAAAAAAACTCAACTTAGACGGTCTTGCCACTCTGAATCTTTTTTATTGTCAGACCAAACCTTTTCTATAGTCCCTTTGATTCCTGGGGAATGTGATGCTTTATCTTGTTAACAACCATAAGTGCAAACAATACTGCACTTATTAAAGTCGTTTGCTTCAATTTATAGTTCTAGTCTAACTCATGATACTTGTGTACAACTGCAGCCTCTTTCATTTCTTTTTTTTTTTTTCCATTTTGTCAAAAACAAGTCTCTGTTTCTGGTGACCTGTTTCTTTTACTGAAACATTTTCCTCTCCTGTCAATTACAGTTTATGTGAAATCAACTCCCCTTGTCTAGAAGCTTTTTACTCGTTTTCAGACTTAGGCAGCAGATAGTCCATGGCTTACTAGCTCTTGCTCTACCTTTGTCTACTTTTCTATTTTGTTTACCTTGCATGCCAAATTTTGTGTTTGGAATAGCCCCCACACTAAGTTCCAGTCTCAAACTTCAGATTGTTCCAAGTGTTACTTTCTACCTTTTGTGCACAATACTTTAATGCCTTTTGACATTTTCCTTGGGGTAGAGTTTGTTTCTGTATCAATTATGCTATGGAAAAATCAGTTTCTTAAATAAAGATAAGAATATCTATCTGTAAATAATACTTTTTTTTCTAAGATGGAGGGCCATAAAAAGGAAATGGATACCTTCTTTGGAGATCTTTTTCTCACTCTGAAAAAAATACAGGAAGAAACAGCCAGTGGCTTTGCTCAGCTCCAGCGTAATTGTGACAGTTTAAAAGAAGAAGTGGAAATGACAAGATTGGCACATAGAAAGGTATCCTTAGAGTAAGAAAACATCCTAAAACCAAGTGTGATTTCTTGCTTTGATTTAAACTCTTATGTGATAGTAAACCATTGTACTTGCTTCAGAAAATATGTTAGGACAGTAATGTGATCCTAATTCTACTCAGCTTTTGTTAGGCTGCTTTTAGTAGTTCATATAGGAATGTAACAAAAAACCCCTCCCGCCTCTGTGAGCATATCCAGTATATGTGCATTTACATATATCTCCAAAAGCTGTGTGTCTGTATCTTCACTGCACAAAAATTGTACTTTTTGCTTTAGAATTGCAAAACTCTGCATTGTCTGCATTTTTAATTCAGGCATTCAAGGAACATTTAAAATTGTTTAAAAGTGCAGAATAACAGTGAAACTTGTGGTATTTTTGTTAATAGAGTGCAGCCGAATTAATGTCTTTACTGCAAAGCCAGCTCCATGTGTTTGCTCAGGGGACTCAGAAGAACTTAACTGATGTACTCACACAAAATGGAAGCCTGAAGACCACCATCACTGCTATGCAAGAAAATGTTCACCTGTAAGGACCAGATTATTTTTGCTGTACACTTACACAAGATACACCATATATGAAGAGAACTTCAAAACTGGATGCTCTTCCTATTTATGTGCTTATAAAACCCACTGGGCATGGCCTGTATGTCAGAGCTGAGTTTTGCCACAGAGTGGAGATCACAGTTTACCTTTCCCCAGAGTAAACAGTAGTTCTAAAAGGCTTTCCCTCAAACTTGTCTCGTGAGCATGTTGCCATCATTCTGGGAGCAATATGCTGAGGAGTGTCCCTCAGGGTCTGGACTTCAGAACTCCGTATTATAAAGGTTTCGCTTGAAGCATAATAATGTATCTGTTGCAGTAAGCTTCATTCAATTGCAGACAGAATAATTAAGGTCTTGCTGAAGTTATTTTTAGTTTGTCATTAGAGTCTTCTGGTTCCCTTTTGGGTTTTTTTAGTTGGTGGGAGTTTTGTTTGTTTTTTTAACAAACCTACTGCTGCAAATGCTGCAAATTTACTGAATAGAACAACAACATTATAATTAACTGGTTTGATAGAACTGGGTTATTTCATTGGTTCCGGTCTCATATTTCTAAAAGCATACTGTATTAAAATCTACCTTTCAAAATCTCTGAACTCTTACAAATATGTTGTTGCAGGAAAACTACAGACCTACTCAGCAATACAAATTCCAATCACAGCAAATTTACCACATCTCTGGATAATTTCTGTCAAGAGCTCAGGAGCATAAATGCTGAAAACAAGACCATGCTGGAAGAATCCAATGATCACTGTCAACATCTTCTCAGCAATCTCAAAAACATGTCTCAGGATATCAATACATGGGGTAAATTTGCAACTGCCCAGATGGTCAACTATACTAATCAGCAGCTATTGTCATTCAAGGATGAGAAACAGCAATTTCAGTGTTTACAAAAGGTACCTATAGTAATCTGTATAGTGCAACATCCTGGGACAAATTTTACTGCAGAATTTGTAGAGGGGAAGAAAAAGTTCTCCATTAAAGTCAGAACAAAACTAATTTTTTTTGGTAGCAGACTCATGTTACTGAGCTTAAATATATGTAATTAGAGGAAATCACAAGCCTAAATTAAGAGGAAGACTTTGAACTTCAAGTACACATAACCTCAAAAAATGGTGTCATGATTAATGCCATACAGCTAACTTTCATTTGTAATCTGGATGTTTTACATCATCTTGGTAGTGTTTATCTGTAGTTGTGAAGCTTTGTCTACCAGTACTGTCCCTGGGAGATGCACAGTGATCAAATGCAGGCTATTTTCTGGAGGATCCAAGTGACTTTATTGGTCAGATTGAATCAGTATAGGAGAAAGCATTCCTTTTCAGTATCTATGAGTTTTGACCTTTTAGATAGAGTTTCTCTCTCAGGTTTTTAGTTTTTTCCATTTTCCATCACAAACTTCACATCCCACCCTTGTTCTATTATTGTAATAGGCAATGAAATAGGCAAATCCAATATTTTGCAAACTTTCAGAAGGAAAAACTCAACTAGAAACTTTCTTCACACAGAATCCCACAGAATATTCTGAGTTGGAAGGGATCTCCACGGATCGAGTCCAATTCTTAACTGTTAAAAGCATTTGCAGTCTCAAGACATCTCTCTATCTGTTGTACCTGCTGAACACTTCAGGAGTTTCATTTCAACAGGAATGGCTAAAAACACATTTTCCCTTACAAATACATAAAGATTCTAGTGCTTGTAGGATGTTCACATTCAGTTGAATATCCTAATTCTGTGCAGGGTTTGTGCATAGAAGCATGAGGAGCCTGATCTGAGCTAGTCGGCATCATCTTTATTCTTATGACTAGCTTTCTAAAATGATCATACTTTCTAAGAAACTGACTCTCTTCTGAAGATAGCTCTCAAAATGAGAGTGTAAAACTGGCACTGAAACTTCTCAATTTGAGGTCTCTCAGTTGTTTCATTTCAGGTCATGTCATTAATCATGCACCACATCTTAGAAAAGAGGCCATAACCTTATCTTTCCTGTTAACTTGGTGTTTTTAGGTGGGTTGTTTTTTTGTTTCGTTTTCAGAAAAATGAAGAAAACTCTGATAAAGCAGTAGCTGAAATTGGTGACCATATTGACAGACAAAAGGCTACTGAGGGGAACATACTAAATGGCCTTCTTGATCAGATAAACATGGATCGGGAGATACTTGTGCAGCAGAACCTGACACTTAAAGAGGAAGTACAGCATGGACTAACTCAGGTTAATGGCTTCCTGCAAGAGGATCTTAAAGTGGATATTCCAACAGGTATTTAAGCAGGTCAGGGACAGAATGGTCTTACAGAAAACAATTGGAGTTCCAGAATTAATAAGTGAAAGTTAACACGGACATAATAATTCGAGCAGCCTTACACCTTTTTTAAGATGTATGTAAAGAATGGTGTGAACAAAGCATGATTTCTGTATTGAGTTGATGTAAAATTGAGGATCTGAAATTAAAGCAAACACTGAGAAGTGTAAAATCTTCATTAAAGGGACAACTCCACAGAGAAAAAACTACTTCTATCCAGTCACACTTGTGAGAACAGAGCCCCGGGAACTACTTCTGGAGCAATTAAGGCAAAAGCAAACAAATCTGGATGCTACGCTAAGCAGTGTGATAAAGGAGGTGGAGGATAATGCAGGTCAGGTATGTATATAGATGGCAAATGAGGCTCTTGAATGAAGATTTCTCATCTTTGAGGTTTTTCCATGCTGTTGTGGAGAGTTGGCTGGAACCCCAGGATTGTTGTAGCCTTTGTGTTTTACAGTGTACTTGGACTCAACCGTGCCAAGCTTTTGACAAAAACATTCTCTTGCAAAATAAGCAATGATATTAATAATTGAGATTTCATTTCTGTTTTTCAAAAATGGAAGTTCCATGTGTTACACATCTGATCATGCTTAATACATTCATTGAGGAAATTCAGACATTAAATATATTTTTCTGAAAAACTTCTGTTTTAGGACCTGTTGGAAGAGGAAGGAGAGTTGCAAGAATCCAGTGAAAGCCTTGCTTGTGACAAATACTTAATGGAGGCAAATGTATGTTGTCACACGAATGGTGGCATTCCTTTTTTCCAGGTAACTTCCACTTACCCAAGATGAGCAAAACAGCTGTGAATTCAAGAGGAGAAATATTATTGTTCCATAATAGTGCTGTAGTTTCAAGTCACTTCTTATATTTTAGTGTAGTCTCATAACTTCTTTAAATCCCTTAGATAATGCTTTGTTGAACTTGAGCTAAAGTAACAGCAGATTCTGATAGCACTTAATAGTGGACAAAATAATGCATATTTCTGACAAATGGGACAGACAGTTGAAAACTCCTCAGTAAATAATCCTGCATGAAGAAAATTGTCGTAATTTGCTAGACAAATGTTTGTTAATGGAAGAGTTGAAATAACATGGAATATTTTCTTAGAGGCTTCACAGAAATATTGACTTTCTTGAGTCTTCATGGGATTGTGGTTTTTTTTACTTACTTGCTTCTGACCCTTTTGCTCTACTAATGTATCAGTATAAACTTCTTGGTATATTAGTTTAGGGGTTTTCTTGCTGGGGAGAGCATATTTGCTTGTTGTGGATCCTTTAAAAATAGCTGCTGAGTTTCTCTATGTCTACAGCCAATCTCTTTAGTAAATGCAATATATTAGGAACCTTTTTCAGGAATTATGTCAACTTGTTTTCTCAGAACACTACGTACTGCATTGCACATGAGCAAGAAGTCTTTAATTTCTTTGTATTCTTTTAACATTGGGTATTTTCTTTAAATCCCAGCACAAAAGAATTGTCAAAAGGGGTAAAGAGAACAAATCTGCAGCTACAGTGGAGAACAAAATGGAGGATAAGACGGAAGAGTTTCTTCAGAAATCTAAGCATCCTTTGAGATTGCTGAACTAAGATACATCCTCTGCAGATTTCTGTTTTAAAATATTTCTGTCTTACTATCCTACTGAGCCATAACTTTTTTTGGTATTCTTGGTGTCTATATAGTGATAGTGATGCAAAGTTGAATCAAAAGATTTCCCTGCTCAATCTCATGCCTTGGTCCCATTTTTATATGTTGCAGCTTGTGAAGTTTAAGGAAAAAAAAAAAACCCTGCAGATTATGGTGCTGTTATGTTAAATATATATGTATGTTGTCAAGTAAAGAATCATTTTCTGTTTCTCAGTAGATCTAAAACACCAGAAGGGGATGTAGAAATATGGTTTGTCTGCATTATCAGTTACCTTTTAATATATTAATTAACTGCAAATAAGTGTTCTGGTTTTATACTTCCTCTTTTTTCCAGTTGCTCTCTTTTAACTGTGATACTTCAAATAAATTTATATGGAAAACAAAGGTACAAGCACCTCACTCAAAGTAACTTACCTGACTTTCTTATATTGCCGGGTTTAATTCAGCTAAAACATTATCAGCTGTGTCATAAGTCTTGTGCTGCCAGAAGAGGATGTTTCTCTCCCTTGTTTTCTAAAAGACAATAGCTTTATTTCAGTGCCTCTTGATTCTCTGAAGCTGGGTCTTGGGCTCTTTGTTTTTTTAAACCCCACTGTTCTTATCTTCCTCTTGCAGATGTGAGGTGTTGGTTGGGAGACAATGTCAGTCAGGTTCTGTATCATAAACTGGCAGCATTTCTGTAAGAGCTAGGGTACTTAACATTAAAACACGCAAACTTGGTTACAAATGCAGCTTCTATGTTGTATAATAACAGTGAATTTCCAGTAATCTACAGTAGCATTTGACCAACTTCTCTTTTCATGCTCCTTACCTGGAAGTTTGAAGAAAACTTCAAGCTGTAACATGCTAAAGAAGTAGATAAATAGGATTGTGATGGGAGTAGGGAGAGACACAGGAAGGCAACCTTAATTACATTGAAACACTATTCCTAGATAGTTGTCCAAACATGATTTAAGAAATTGTTCATTTTCTGCAGGCTTACACCGATGTTTCTTCAAATAGATGATCCATGTATTTATTTGTCTTTGACCAAGTATGGCAACTAGTTATACCCTGGCCATCTCTGCAGTCCTACTGCCAGAGCCAGAAAGACATCATTTGAAGTGTGCCCTTGCACTGATTCTCTGAACTGGAGCACAAGGGAGACCATTAATCAGTTGTCTGTCTGAACACCTATCTTGCCTCTTGTACTTATCCTCTCTTTCACCGCTGTGGGCAAATGCTTTCTGACAGTTCAACAGCAGGAGAAAAGGCATTAATTCCCTTTCAAACGACTAAGAAGTACAAGTACAGCTTTGTTTTAGGTGTTTTGGGTTAACTGGGCGGCAACTTAGTATCATCTTGGTGTACCTACCTTATGTACTGAGTCTTTCTCCTGCTGTAAGGGACTTGAAACACTGGAAAGCTGGTAAGGCTCTTTTCAGTCTGTTTGGAGTATTGTCAAATTCTGGCACCTAAAACTTAATGGGCTTAATTCCCTAGGGTCTAGGGTCCATTTTCTTGCATCACATGCCTGTTAACACTGACTAGATATTAGCATGATCTTCCACAATGGTTCAAGAAATCATTTATTAACTAAAATCCAACCCAAGCGTTGATCGCACAGCTGTATTGAATAGCCTGAACCGAATGGGAGAGGCTTGTGCAAGCCTTTTACCCTACTACATTTTCCCTGTAGCATTGGCAGGATTAGTATGAACAACCAAACGGGAATAGCCAGTAACTGAGGAGGCTTGGATCCACAAAACCATGCCCTATTTTGTGCTCCCTGTCTTTATCCTCTTTGAAACTCGCTCTGCCTTGGCTATTTGATTCCTACAGTGTAGGCACAGCCTCCATTCCCTAACAGCTGCATGAATTTCAGGGGCTGCTTCACACTTTCTCTTCTTCTAAAGTAGCCCTCAAAGTGGTTTTGTCCTTTGTTTGCAATGCTGGCAGTGATCTGCTGATCCTTGTTCTGTTGGCCCAGGTAGCCAGAGGTCACACCAAAGCCAAATAAGATGAAAAATCTGAATGCAGAACATGTCCTGGCCTCTGTGTCCTTGCCTCCTCTCCCACTAGATGTCCCTAACACTAAAGGTTGGTCCGAGCTCAGGTACTGGGTGCTAACCAGGACTTGGAAATATGGGTTTTGCTAAGCTTTTCCTCAAGCATCTCTCAAAAAAATGTTTCAAAAACTAACATTGAATTTATGCTCTCATATGGAGAATTCTACTCAAGCTTCAATAGGGGGTTGTTTTATGAAGAGGTGCATTTGTGTAAACAATGCTCTAGTGCATGTTTTGGGCTTTACTGCAGGGCCAAGAGACCCTCTTGGTAACTAAATTCTTGTCCTGGCTGCTCTCTGTGTTCACCACCATGTGGGCATTGCCCAAAGCAGAAAGCAACACTAATTTGTTTTAGTGCATTGTATGATCTATGACAAAGAGAAAAGAAGGGTAAGAAAAATAAAGCAACAGTTGTTTCTTGTGTGCGCTCACTGTAATCGTAGCTCCAACCCAGAAGGAAGAAGTGGCACTGCCCAGGCTAACTTAGCTGGGGCTTTGATTTTATCCTGTGAAAGTCATCCTTTACACGGGAAGGGTACAAAGCCATTTCCACAGAAATTAGCCAGGTCACACCTGCAGTGATTGAAGCCAGCTGAGCCATGAGGGAGAGTTGTAGTCACTGGGGCTGTAGTATATGGCCATGTTCTAATTA
The DNA here is from genome assembly GCA_013397795.1 of Orthonyx spaldingii. Classification (NCBI taxonomy): domain Eukaryota; kingdom Metazoa; phylum Chordata; class Aves; order Passeriformes; family Orthonychidae; genus Orthonyx; species Orthonyx spaldingii. The sequence goes on along the minus strand of VZTJ01005785.1, from coordinate 321,103 downwards.
ATCTGATGAATATTTTTCTTATTCTAGATTAATGACTAAGTGACACAGCTCTTGATTTAACAACAAACTTAGATACAATGAATAAAATGTGGGGAAATGAAATAGGAGAAAAAGAAATTTAAATACATGTAAAGGGTAAAATGCACTCAGAACAATAAAAGGGCCACAAGACTCACAGAAAATTAAGAGTCACCAGCTTCCTTTTCAAGTGAAAAGTGAGCAGCCAGGAGGGAAGAGAGGAAAGGAAACTTCCTGCTTCCTCCTGGAAATTGGGGAGGTGCAGCACTTGCTGCATCATAGCTGTTGGGGGATGCAATGTTTATTTGAAGAGAGAAAAGAAGACTAAGCTGACTGGCTGCTATTGATGACTGCCTTTATTTTGGGTATCAAACAATTGCATGGGGCTAGAGGGGAGTGAGGAGAAGGCGCAGAGTTGCTAGACTGCTTTTCTTTTTTCTGTTAGGTGTCAGTCAGCATTGCAATTAGCTGTTAAAAAGGCAGAGGAAACAAGAGGAAGCCTTTAACTCTTTGAAGTGATTACAAAACTAGGAAAAGCTGGAAAAATAAAGTTAACATTAATTTTTCATCTAAAAGAGATTTAAGGGGGGAAAGAATGTTTGAGAGCATTAGAAACAGGAAAAGAAATGTATTCGCTAACCATGTATTTTTAAATTTATGTATTTTAAACAAGTGTTTACAACCATTTGACTACTATTTTTTTTTTCCCTATTACAAACTACTTTTTATGGTAGAAGGCAATGCTCTATAAACTGCATGCCCACCCATGCAGTTACTTTATAAAGTTAAAGAACAATAAGTCATGCTATGCTTTGCATTCATAGGCTATAAGTCACAGGGCTCTCTAGTGAGATGCACCACGTAGCAAAGCAGGCTGTCCTTGTAGGGTGAACACAATCCAAGCAACGTTGCTCTGCTCAGTCTTGAAATCATTAAAAGTACGATCACAGCGAATGCAGTGCAGTGAACCTTTAAATTTCTATGTTTCTGTGTTATATTTCTAGTATACTCTTGGGCTACCTAGCAAAGGACCTACCAAAAGGAGGGCATGGTATAGCTACACAAGTAATTTTCATGCCTAGTTCTGTATGTTCTTTTACAGGTACTTCAAGCATACCTACTTCACCTATTTTGTAAAATGACTTTGGGATCTTTCAGGATAGGTATGAAGTTACTGTTCTGCTTTTAAAGACAAGACCCAGATTCAACTCAAGCTTAGCCCTGCCTGCAGTGCCCACTGTATCATGCCAGTGTCCTTAGGCAAAATGTGTATCCCAGGGAGAGGAACCTTTTAAAGCTCCACTGGAGGGCAGAGATACCCTCTGTCTTATGGTACAAAACTTCATGCTGAATCTGAGCACCACCGCTCCCAGTTTGGAAGTAGAAGTTTGTGAACATATTTCTAAAGGAGTAAATTCCAGTTTAGGGGTTTGGGTGTTGGAAGGGTTTTGGCTTTGGTGGGTGGGATTTTTTTGTTGTGTTTTTTTATTGATTGGTTGGTTGCTTGCTTGCTCGGTTTGGAGAGGCATGTTTTGTTTTGTTGTTGGTTTGGGTTTTTTTTTTTTGTGACAGAGAAGCGTAGGTAACGCCTGTCATATGTTAAGATTGTTTTGGGAAATTGGTTTTTCACATTTCAATTAGCTTCCTCTAATGCTCAAACTAAAACCTAAGCAGCATTGTCATTATGTTCAGAAGGTAAAGGAAACAAAGAAGTAAATCACTTATCATTTGCTATAGCCACCATCTTCTCTGGCTTAATTAAAATATGACATTAATTTGAAAACCATTCAGCTACAGATATATATTTAAATGGTTATAATATAATAACGATAGGCGGCAAAATTTTGTTCATTCACTCTAACAGTTTATTTTAGGAAACTCAGTCTAGCAGGATGAACCTTGAATATACAAATTATTGCAAGGAAGAACATTTTATGATGTCTGTTAGTTAATACAGAAGCCAATCTTATTAATCATGGATTTACAGAGGGCTGTTTTATTAGATGTTAACCATAGCTTATGTTGACAATTGATTTTCATTGTAGGACAACTAAATTTATTATTTGTAAAAAGATAAAGATAATTAAATTGACTTTATAAAGGTTGCTATCATAAATGTTAGTACCTGAGAATAGCAAACATAAAACTGCCTTAGCAGCAAAAATTCAGTTAAGTGATAGGTGCTTTTTTCCATTACATGTAATAGTCCCTGAACATTTTTAGCCTTCATTTTCTTTTCTAGAGTTTATGCCTACTGCTGTGAAAACTGTTTAGGCTGAAGCCTCACTTTCAATTTATTTTCTTTCCAATAAAACAGGATCTAAACATTTTTGAAGTTATAGAAGTAAAACAAAACAAAATAAAACTTTAAGTACAAATATATTATGTCATCCTGTCATTTCTCGTGTTTGTCATGAAGTTATTCAGACTCTGTTGAAAAAGTTGTTGGATCTACAGTGAAATCTGACACCCAGGTTTTAAGAATTAAAAGGAGTAATTATCAAGGAAGTTAATTTGGACCTTTACTTCTTACTCTAAGGGAAAGTACAAACTTTGCACTGCAAGGATCCAGGTATTACACAGAAATTCCTCCTCTCTGTGGCATCCCTGCTGTGTGAACAGCCCCTGACAAGTGAGTACCACACTGGTGAAAGCAAGAAGGGTATGAACACACAAGTGCTGGCAATTCACGCTGCCATGCTCTGAGAGCTGCCTCTTTGGCCTGCCAACAAAAGCTGCTGTCAAACACAGCCCCTGTCCTTCTTCCCATGCCACCACAGTCTGGTCTCGTATTTGTGGAGCTGCAAGCATTTTCACTGGTGTTTGGTGTGCTGAGGGGCCCAATCTCTAACCCACATGGAGTTTGGTGTTGCAGACGAGTTCAATCCTCGCCACCTCTTCAACTGCTGTGGTTGATTTTGATGGAGCTCAGCAGCCCAAGTGAAGCTTTGTTGGACATTGTCCTCTTGTGGTCAAGCCACCTCTTGGTCCACAATTCTTCTTCCAAAGCAAGGCATGGCCTCAATTCAGCCTTTCTATGTTCACTTAGGCACCTCTATGGTGGTACCCAAGTCAGAACCTTCTCATATCCTGCTCTCTCCAGCGCCAGGGGAGACAGGCAGGAACCTGCTCAGACGATTCGTTGCTAGGTGCCCTGTGTGTTTCTCCTCATCAACTACATGTGAACCTAAGGAGGTAGTGATTTTAACTTGGATGCTACAAGTGCATACCTGAATCTGGGATAAACATCACTCCCCTTAAATTTTCCTATTGTGATTTTTTTAATGTTAAAGGCATTTATTGAAACATAAAATACAGATGCCTTGGCTGACTTTTAACTCTTCACAGCTACCTCACGCTGTCCTGTTAGCCATCTTCAGGTCGTTGTAAATAGCACTTTCTGATTCTCTGTGTGCACATTTCCACTGAAGGTGCTGAAGCCATTGCAAGAAACTGATATTGTCTGGTTTTAATACATTACTTAATCTGCTCAGGACTAAGCCAAGGCAGACTCACTCTTCAGGCCTTTTCCATTTTGATGCAGTATTTACTTTAAATGAAAGGCCATGATCCTGTTCAAAGACATGATTTCCCCTCTCTCCTCTGCTGTCATTAGAGTCAGATAACAGGAAGAGACAGTAAGATAACTGCCACTTATTTAGATTTCACTGAAGCTTTCAGGCAGAAACACGGACGCCAGACAGAGACAAATCAATTCATTTGAATGATTTACTGATTATCTGTGTTAGTTATTCCCTGATTGTCTTGCCTGTTGTCCAGGACTAGCTCTTTGCTTTTGGGCTTGGGTTGGCTGTTTATTTTAACCTATTATTTCTAGGGAATATTCTGCAGCTTGAGTAATGCTCCCCAGTCTGCAGATACCAGTATAATTGGCACTGGAAAAAACTAGGATTGGTATTTTAATAACTGATTGACAGAAATAGAGCTTGATCATTGCTTTTCATGGGGGCATCTTAACTTGTTAGCTAAGCAGGGTTAATAAGGCCTTTAATAGCTTTCTCAAGACTTTGGCTTTAACATTCAGATCACTGCTTTTGTGTTTTAATTAATGCTTAAATTGTGGACATTGCAAGAACTTCCCATCAAGATGCATTGAGTGGGGATCATACCTGTGGAAGAATTTAATCTAAAAGACAGGAAGCAGGTGAACATGCACAAACAGGCATGGATGTGGTTATATGAAGTCCAACAGCGGCATGATGTGACAAGGGTAGGTGTCCAGGCCCCCCGTTTCCAGTCCAGAGCTGCTGAACCACTGTCCTCTCCCTCTCATCTGGCAGCACAGTGCTACTGCACTCCCTTCTGCATCTCTCCAAGGAATTCATGCTCTCCATCCCAGTAGCACTCAAACGAAAAAAGAGAATCAGTGCTGCTCCTAACAGTTTGCTTGAATGTAAGCATTCTTTCCATAGAGTCTACAAGTTCATACTTTCAAGACTCATACAAGATGATGAACTATAGCAAAGGTTAGGAAATTTGAGTCAATAACATTGAGATGCTAAAGTACTTTGTGATGGAGCTACAGTAGCAGGTGACTAATTCAGATTGTGCAGTCTGACCTTCCTGCAACCAAAGGATCTGAAATATTCTTCAAAATAAAAGGTAATGTTCTGTTCTTTGGGGCTTCTGGTGGCAAAGAGAAAATTAAACCTCTGAATTTCATTCTCTTGCATTGTCATTACTTTCCAAATGAGGCAGGTCCTCAGCCAACAAACTGTTTTCTGGCTTTTAACCATGTGCATTTTAACAACATAATATAGATAAACACATACAGCTTTCTCAACAATAGGAATAAATCACTTCAGTCTATTCATTACCATGCCTAAGTGAATTTTTCTGCAGTAACTAAGGCAGTACACACAGTCTGAGCTAATGCAGGAGACGTTTGGAAACAAGGCTGTGACCAAAATGAGATATTGTCATTCTAAATGATGAAAGAAAGAAACCTCCATGACAAAGCAATATAGATAAAATCAGACAACATGTTTTGCAGCCAAACAGAATGAAAGCAGCTCATGATGCTATCACAATTATGGGCCAGTTTTCCCTCCCTCATGGACTGGTGCAACAGGTGCAGCCTGTGGGGTGAGGCTCTTTCCCCAGATGAGAGTGGCAGCCAAAGGGCCGGGGCTCACTCCCTGTCTCACCAGGCTGCCCTCCTTCCCTTCTTCCTCACCAGCCCACCCTCCTCTCCTTCTTCCTCACCAGCCTGCCCTTCTCCTTCCTCATTAGCCCATCCTCCTTTCCTTCCTCACCAGGCTACTTTCCTGTCCTTCCTCACCAGCCTGCCCTCCTCTCCTTCCTGTGTGTGCCCGTATGGCTCTGTTCATTTTGCTTGTCAGTCCAGACAAATTGAGAAGTCTGAGGAGAGACTGATAAACCAGCAATTACAGAGCAAAGTCAACAAAAAGAAATGGCACCACAATGGTCGGTGGGAGCATTTGTTCAGTGAGGGGGGAGAGCTCCAGGAGCAGAAACAACTTTCACAGCACAGATAACGGCTTGCCTCTTGGCATCAGGCCCCAGTGAAGTTGATCCAACCTGTAATATCTGCTAAAACAAACTTTTGGCTGGCCCAATAAATCTAACCATGCTGAAACCTTAAAATACCCTGTTTCAGTCACACACTTTGCTGTAAACAACATGTATTAAAGTCACCTGGCTCAGATATGATAAAAACACCCAAAGAGAAGTGAATTTTTGGCCTAAAGATTCTATTTTTTAAACTTACAGGCATCTGTTGACATCTGTGTGTCTCAGGAGAGGAGCATTAGAGCTTTACTATGACCATTAACTTCAATGGCTTCTTCCTGCCAGTGAGCAGGAGAGGATACTGAGGAGAACTGCGGGAGAAACAGTCACCAGTAGAAAAATCCTTTCCTGCCTTCATCAAACAGCTCTGGAAGGGCTTCCTGAGCCAAACACTGTGAGCAAGCTACTATGTTTAATACTCATCTATGTACCTATCCTCCATTAATTTGGCTTCTCTTTTTCTGAACCCATTTGGACTTTTGGCATTCAGCGCTTCCCATGGCAACAAGCTTCATAATTTAATTATGCACTGTGTGAAAAAGTACTTCCTTTTGTTTGTTTTAAACCTACTAAAAGAGAATTACAGGATGCACAACAGAATTGCATGAGCAGACTTAAATGGGAAGATAATGTGGAACGACAATGGAAAATCAGTCTCAGCAGAGAACTGGCAACCAGCTTTGTTTTTGCTTTACTCTGACCACCAGTACAGGGTTAGTTAATACTTCCTATCGTTTCTCTCCCTGTCATAAATAAGCCAATTCACGTGATTAATGTGAAAAGTTCGAAAACAATCTGAGGTCTCTACAGAAATAGTAATGTTTGTTGCAAAGATGAGGTCCAAGGTCTTCCTTTTCTCTTAGGGCAGAAGAGATGTGGTGACTGTTGTGCCGAACAAGGAGGGCCTCTGAATTTGCATTTGTATTTTCTTGGTGATGCGACAGTTAAAAATGTCAATATGATTTGGAGCTCTCGTGGAGACACACCACAGGGAAAGAGCAAGTGAGTCTTTTCTTGGAACTGACGTGCGATAGCATCTGGAAAAGGTGAGTGCAGTTCTCTGCACCTCGTTACCGGGAAGCCAAGCTGGAGGAAGTTCAGAGAAGAAGAGCCAACTGTAGCTATATGCTTGGAAGAACTGCCTGATGAGAAAAAGTACAAAGAACTGACAGCACAGTCTGCTAACCAATGCTTAGGGAGTAAGATGACATAATAACTGTCAACTAATGTTTTAAGTGTAAACCTGCAGGAATGAGAGGAACTAGGTTAGTGTGGGACAAGGCAGTAGCATAAGCAGTGACAGGCATAACAGAAAGAAAATGTAATAACAAGGCTTTACCATCCACGGCCTTGCCCCATGTGTGGGGTTGACCTGGGCGTTCCTGGTCTCAGTGTGTAACGTTTGCCAGGAGCACACAGGGTGTGATGCTCTCGCCCAGTAGAGAGAACTGTGGGCACAAACTCAGCAGTGCCATTGCCCACACTATGAAGAGGGACTCGAGTGTTGCTTGCATATCCCAAAAGCAAGAGAAGCACAGTTCATGTCCCATTGGCATTGCTGTCCATGGCAGAACTTTGGTTCAGGTGTTCTCTGGAGAAAGCACATCCCTGGCTCTAAGTTATAGGCACACATGGAAAGACTGATCCTGTTTGGGCTTTATCAATAGTCTCCAAGAAACCATTCATGTCATGAAACCCACAGACAGCAAGACTTATGTATTCAAAAACCATATGTGAACTAAACATGAAGAGAATTGTAGAAAATGCAACAGGGACAACTGAGAGTGCATTGGATTACAAAAGTTTCAACTGCAGCAGGGTTTGAGGAGCGTGCATTGTGAGCAACATGGCTTCCTTCTGCTGCTTTCTGTGATTTAATGGTTATCTACAGCATCCTGACTCTTCAGGAATTTACCCTTCAGTGATACAGACAGAGGCTGTGGTGCTCTCTCCCAAACAAACCCATTTATCTATAGAACACACTTATCCTGGCTAACTGACTTTAACACACATTCTTACAGTTTAATATTTTACAGGTGTCAGATGGGTGCTGTGAAGGCTACATAAAGAGCAATGTCATGTCTACCAATAGATTCAGTCCTGAGGGGAAATGTGACATAATGTGGAAGACACAAAAACAATAGGAAGGCGTCTTGGGAAGCCGCAGAGACAAAGTGATACATAGGACTCAGTTTAGGCACATCTTAATATTAAATTGCTTATTTATCTTCAAAAGTAGAGTACTCTGACTTGATTCCGTAATCATGGTCCAATGAAGCCAGCCTTTTTTTATGGCCAGTACATCTGAGACTGAAGAAGATCTCTTTTCTTCACAAACAAGTCTCTTAGAAGGTAATATAATGGCAAAAGTCAGGAAGGGTTCACACTGTTCTTCCCAGACTGGCAGATGTTCTTCAAAGGACAAACGTGAGCTACCTCTACCTTCAGTTTTAATTGGTTATATCATGTTAATTAATCATAAAACTTTAATTTGCACTACCTTCTTTAAAAAATTACTGAAAATGTATAGACTTCCCAAAGTCAGATTACACAAAATCAAAACACAGATACACAGAGAGCAGTATAGAATCTGTAATCCTAAATGAAGATATTTCTCCAGTTGATTTCTAGTACATCTTGGTAATATTATACAAGGAATAATTTTGGTTGATTATGATTGTGTAATTAATGGGTCTCTCCCACTCTCTACAGGAACTCTGAAGTCTGTTCTGGTGAGCAGTCTGCTTTTTGTATCACCTCCCCAAATGTTCTTTGAGTCTGAACAGATTTTTAAAAGCCCATTTTTGTTCAGATTACATCTTTGGCTGTACCTTGCAATGTGGATTGGCATGTGACCCATGTGCACAACATTTCTCATCGCTCTTCATATGAATGACCCCCACCACCTGCACTGTCTGTGGCTGCCTTGGAGTCCTTGGAAGCAGACACGCTTTGGAATGGTGGGGATTCACTGACAGTGCTGGGGAAGGGGATCCCCAAGGTAGTGCAGGATCCTTCTCCAGGCATTTCCTGCACATGTCTACTCCAGCAGAGTTAGGTGCAGAAGTGTGGACTGTAGATCTGCCTCTGAACTACTGTGCAGCAGCTGAGCTGCACAGGAACAAGTTGTCCATCTTCGAGGATGTAGCAGTAAGGTCTGGGTTGAAGTGCGGCTGCCTCTTCTCAACAGCTGTGTGTCACCTGTCTGTCTGCTGAGGATACTATTCAGACGCCTATTTACATCTTTTCATATTAATTTTGCTGTAAGGTTTTAAAGTAAGCATTTAAAAAGACACAAAATATGGTTAGAGATCAAGATTTCAATTAGCATCTGCATCAGGTTTGACTCTGGTGTCATGGTTTGACTTCCAGGGAACATCTGGGCTATGGTTTAGATGCTGTAACACTGAAACTTCTATGTCTACACCTACAACTTCCAACCCCAGTACTGGGATGAGGTAAGTTTATGAGATGGGCAAACTAAGGAAAGATTAAGAAAGAGCAGCTGTTCCAAAAAGTTAGTCAAGCCCAATCCTTGAAGTATTTGGAAAGTACTGTAATGTTTTGAATACAGATTTTAGATATACACAGATTTTATATTGGCATATTTATTTTCATGTCAAGTGCAACTTATTTTTTGTTTTTCTTTTATGAGAAGTAGTATAATAAGTCAAAGTTGTGTTGTGTAACTCTCCTGACACCTCTGGCATGAACTAACAGTGAAATTGAAATGAGAGGTTCTCTGGACTCGGAGACTCAAGGCTGGGCATTGTCTGTGACTGATGCTGCTGTGTTTTGTCAGTTGATTCTGGGCTGCACAGCTTCCATTACAGGGAGACCTCAGCTCAGGGGCAGGAGAAAGAAGGGGAGA